>VZUI01021635.1:0-27732 GCA_013401135.1 Cettia cetti
AAAAAAAAAAAAAAAAAAAAAAAAAAAAAAAAACAAAAAAAAAAAAACAAGAGGAAGAAAATCAGGAATTTGAAATTACACCAGATCAGAATAGACACTGGTTTTCTTAAATTGTCCAAGAAAAATACAATTTTTTCATTAAAATATTGGTATCAGCAGGTGCTCTGTGTTTAAAGAATATGTGACTGTGAGAATAGAGGAAACAAATAATAAAAAAAAAGAGTAGAACAGCAACTTTCCAAACACCCACCCCAAAGTGGGAGGCACAAAAGTAATTCCAAGCTTTTCCCCTTTTTGGAGTCCCCCCAGAGTCTTTAAGGGTCTAAAATCCCCCCTGTGCTATGCAATCTGTGTCAGAGATCACACATTTGCAGCAGAACCAGATTTCTGGCCTCAAATTCCCTGCAGAACGGGGACAAATTTGGTTTTGACAATCTGAAGCCTGAAGTCTCATCAAACTCCATCCAAATGTGTGGATCCACAAACACATTTTCCTTTATTTGTGTTTTTGTCTTGTTGCTGAGAGAAGAAAAACCACAATAACCACAAAGCAACTCACTGGGTACAAAACAGTGTCATGTTGAGGGGGGACTGGTTAGAGAGCAAACGGACATTTCTTTTGCAAAATTACAAATAAATAACTCCACCACTAATGCCTGCATTCCCACATATTTTAAAGAATGAGCACCTCCTTTTATTTTCTCCACCATTATTTGCATTGTTAATGGCTGGCAGGGTAACATTAGGCAATCTTCAGCCTTTTTTTTTTTTTTTCTATTATTGGGAAGAAAAATGTTGTAAAATATTCACTTAATTCCTAAAACATCTGTCCTCCCTTCATCCTTTGGCAGCAGGAATCAGATCATATGATTCCATTACTGGTTTTAGTCACTTATCCTCAGACTCCAAGGAGACAATTAAGAGCAAACTCCACTAAAAGATACTCAGGGCTTGAAAAAAACCTTTGACAATTCAGTGGAATTGTCAGACCTGTAATTCTGGAGCTGCAAACCCAGGATTTCAACACTCTCCTGGATCTCCAGCCCCGAAGGACAGGCTGGAATCCAGGCATCATCTTTTGTGTTCCACGGAGTCGTGCAGGGAACACTCACTCAGCAGAGCTCTGGCTGCTGGATCAGCAGAGGAAGATGCTGCAATAACTTCATCTGCACGTTTGAAAGGGGCAGGATCTGCAGGGAAATGACACTGAGGGCTGGGTGAGAATTTCTGCACCCAGTGAAAAGGACAGGCAGGATTTCTGCACCCAGTGAAAAGCACAGGCAGGATTTCTGCACCCAGTGAAAAGCACAGGCAGGATTTCTGCACCCAGTGAAAAGCACAGGCAGGATTTCTGAAATGAAAACCATAGGCAGGATTTCTGCACCCAGTGAAAAGCACAGGCAGGATTTCTGCACCCACCAAGAACCACAGGCAGGATTTCTGAAATGAAAACCATAGGCAGGATTTCTGAAATGAAAACCATAGGCAGGATTTCTGCACCCAGTGAAAACCATAGGCAGGATTTCTGCACCCACCAAGAACCACAGGCAGAATTTCTGAAATGAAAACCATAGGCAGGATTTCTGCACCCAGCAAAAAGCACAGGCAGAACTTCTTCATGCAGCAAGAACTACAGGCAGAATTTCTGCACCCAGCTTTAGGATTCAGGCAAGACCCAGGCATTAAAATCTGCACTGAGTGTGAGGTTCTGTGCAGAGAAAAGGCTGAGGGGACTGCCTGAAGCTGAGCCAGCCAGGAGCTCCCTGCAGTTCTGCACTGACCGGTTCAGCCTCCCCAGACTCACCAGGACAAACCCAGCCTTTGCTGCAGCTGAAGGGAACAACTTCCAGATCTGTTGCAACTTGAAACTACTAAATATAGCCCTGAGCTATGAGGCAAGAGAATGACAGACTGCAATTCCCAGCTTGCTTTGGGGAGCCATCAGCAGTGCCAAGAACATCAAAGAGGGCAGCAGCCACTCGTGGCAAATATCTCTGCTTTACAAATCTTTATTTGTAGCAGAGAGGTTTTCTCCTTGCTGGGATTTCCATCCCCAGCGAGGAGAGGGAAGGTAAAAAGGAGGGATTGGAGTGGTTGCAGCCATTTGCTTCGTTCTGAGGTCAGTTTTGCAAGGAGGAGATGCTGTTTGCCTGCATGGATGTGGAAGGGAGAGCAGAGGGAGGCTCGTGCTGCTGCCTGCTTTGGGAACACACAAAATGTTTGGAATTCATACACAGCAGCTGGAAATCAGGGTGGAGATCGAAGTTCACAACCTGGACTCAACCCAAAGCTGCATGGAAGAAAAATGAAGGTGATTTCTCCCTGAAACCTCTTCCTAAGGTGAAGAATATTCCAACCCAAGCAAACATAACAAGGAAAAAAACGTGGTTTCTCCCTGAAACCTCTTCCTGATGCTAAGAATATTTCAACCCAAGCAAACATAAGAGTTTTTTCCCAGAAAATTCTTCCTGGTATCAAGAATATTCCAATCCAGAACAGCATAGCAAGGAAGAAAAGGTGATTTCACCCAGAAACCTCTTCCTGAGGTGAAGAATATTGGCACTGGATGTGGCCCACTCTGGAGATAAATCACCAGAGCTCTCAAACTGATTGTTAATGGAGTCAGTGTTTGAAAATAAGGCCAAAGACCATCTGATAGCAAGGCACAGACGAGGGGAATGTTTATCCTCTTGCAGAATAAGGGGTATTTATTTCCCAGCTGACGTGCTGCCTGCTGGCAGCCCTGTGGAAGCACAGAGCCCCTGGTGCAGCACACACAAGCTCCTGTTTAACTGGGGCTGGGTCAGGGAGAGGAGAGCAAACAAACACCTGGCCACAAAGGTGGCACTCAGGGAACAAAAGTGACATTTCCAGGTCACAGCAGGGCTGCCTGCCCAGCTCTCACCTCCAGTCACCCCTTGGAAATTCACACCAACAGTTTAGAGAGATTTTTCTTCAATATTCCCAGACTTGTAGCATCTCCCTCTTTACTGTACTCCAGAAAAATCTCCATGCACAAAACACCTTAAATTCAGCTTTTAATGCATCTACCAGGTGGAAGGAAGGTAAAAGAACAGAGGGAGCAGCTCAGCCAAGGTCACATCAGAGACAGATCATGAAAAATGCCCCACTCTTTACCCCCAAACACCTGCTCTACCCCAGAGCCTTCACATCCATGAATATCTGCAAAAAAAAAAAAGGTGAGGAAGTGAGGGGAATGGGAGGAGGGAAGGGCTCCACAAGCTCACATCCTCTGCTTTATTTGACTTCGAGGAGATTTAAGCACTAATTACTAAATGAAACAATCACTGCTGGTAGCAGCCCCTCCTTCCTCTGGCTTCCTGGAATTGTGTCTGGATCCTCTGCCTTTCCTACTGTGCTGCTCTGCACAAGTTTGTGCCTTTCCCAAACCCTGCTCACCCTCACCCCTCACCTGTTTGTGGGACAGGTTATCCTCCCAGCATCCCGGAGTTTTGTTTTCTTCCAGAGAGGATTTTAGCCAGAAAAGCAAGGATTGTTGAGGCTTAGGCTCCCTCTCATCCCCCTGCCTCAGAATTTCCTGATGCCACATGAAGTGGGATATACCTGATTACAGGTGAAGCCCACAAACCTCTAATGGCTCTGATTGACAAGCACTGAGATAATTGGCTATTAATTACTGCATTTGATGGTGTTGCATTCTGATTGCATCATGCATGCCTGGCAGAGACTGCATGCTCCACAATTAGCTGGGTGATTTTTCATTCCACTCAGAAAAATGAGGTTAACAAGGAAATTCTCCTTCCCCTCCAACACCACAGACATGGGAAATGCAGGGTTGAGAGAGATTTATTCCAGGTTAATGTGTACCACTACACAAACAGAGCATCTCAACATCCTTTATTACCAGATTAATCCCACCTTATCACTGGGATCATAATCAAGTCTCTTCTTAATTGTCCTTTACTGATGGGAAAAGGGGAGAGAAGCTTCATTCATTATGAGCTTGCCTGGAGATCCTTAGAGAGAAGCCAAAGGAATTAAACTCTTTGTGCTAAACGTAGCTTTGTTTATTCCTGTCACCTCAAAGGCAGGTAAGAGATGATTCAGATTTTAATTTTCATTCACAGCATCAGGTTGGTTGGAAGATAAATCCAGGGGTCATCCAACCTTCACAAAGGGTTTAGGTTGCTTGGGGCCATCAGTCAAATGCTGAGCATCTCTAAGGATGGATGCTCCAGGACCTTGTTGGACAATTTGATTCTACTTTATGAAGCAGCAGTCTTCCAAAAAGCTGTTTCAATTGGCAAAACCATAAGTAATCACATAATAGCAATTATTCAACTGGCATTGAAGGCTGCAGCTCTAAAAATAGTCTGGCTGAAGCTGATGAACACTTCAGTGTGAATCTTTAATGAAGAATTCAAATTTCAGAGGTTTTACAGCTGAGGCCACAGCACAGAGAGCCTTCAGCCACCTTCCTAATGCAGGGAAAGGAAGGAAAATAAAGCCACACTCTGAATTTACAGGGATAAACATTGGAATATAATGGGGTTTTTTTCTGGAAATAAGAAAGAGGGGAGGAGAGAAATCCCTTTGATGAGCAGAGAAACACCAGGAGCAGTGCAGGATCCACACGAAAGCCTCAGATCTCGTCTGCACCCCGCAGAGCCGCAGGCAGGAATTGTGTGGCACCATTCCCTCTCCTTCCCCAACCTCATGCCAATCACCCCTCAAAACCCCACAGAGCCACAACAGAACCAGCATTCTCATTTTATTTTAGGTTGCTATTCCTGTCAAAGCTTTGCCTTTCCACACAGGCCCTGCCGTGTGCCAGCTCCCACATAAACCTGTCAAAAATGGCAATGAACACGCTGCCCAGGACAGTGACAGAAATGACACACCCAGATACGTGTAAGTGACACAGCTGTGGAGCAAAAACCTCCTCAAAACCCCTTTCAAACAAAGATATGCAGCTTCAATGCAAACAAGCTCCTTCTTAGTGTTTCCAGAGAAATTGTGGCAAGAAACTGCGTGCAGTCAGTGCTGGGAAGTCACCTCTGCCCACACAGGAGACAAACACATCAAAACTCACTTTTCTTCTTCATTGATGTAATGGCTGCTGCTCTGTCTCATGTTCCTCTTAACCCTTTTAAAAATCTAAACCCTCACTCTCAGTGATTCCTCCTGCAATGAACACTTCATGCATCCATGTATTTACACTCAGTTATCCCCTGCCACATCTCATCTTCAGCACCACACTAAACACTTGTGCCCACAGGATTGCCTCTTCTCTGGCTTTTCCACTCCACCTTTATTCCTGCAGGCACATCCAGCACTCTGTCATGCCAGGGACAATCCATCATCTTTCAGGAGAACTGCAGGATGCTGGAGAGGTTTGGGCACTTTGGTCCTGCACCAGATACCGAGCTAAGCTGAAGCATATGAACGATGCAAGAATTACTGCACTCCCTAGGAGAGAATCAGCCCAAACCTGCCCTGATTTCTAATATCAAACTTGACTTTTTATGGCTATTCAAGGACAACTCACTTTGTTTAGGCTCTGCTGTGGCACCAGGGCACTGTCTGAGCTCGAGGAGGTTGGCTGGCACGCTGCACTGCGAGAAAACTACAGAATCTCCATGTTGAAAAGTTCCTTGGAATGTTTAAGACAGACATTTGGAGCAGCAGAAAGCCTCCTTACTTGGTTAGGGAAGCCAGGAAGAAGTTCTGCTTAGGAACACGAGGCCAAAAAGAACGATGGGAGCGTGTGGGGAGGGAGGGAGGGAGGCAGAGATTCCTTGTGTGACTCTGAAAAGGGAATTTTGATGTGCAGCAATCCCATTTTGCCCTCTGCATCACACTCCAAGCACTCTGCAAGGCCCTGGCAGCCCTCAGCACTGCCACAGTGACCCCTTCCAAAAGGTTTCACGTGTTTTGAACCAACTGGTGCTTGGGCTGCCAGCCCAGCTCTGCCTCATCCTTCCATTTCAGTCCAGGGCAGCTCAGCCCCAAGCCAGAAATTCTGCCCCATCCCCTCCAAAGGGGCTCCAAACACGCTGCACTTTGCAGGGAACAGCTTCCAACAAAGTATTTTAAAATATTTATGATTGGCTGTCCAAGAGCAGGGGCATGCAGGGAATAAGATTTGCTTCTCTGCTCCTAATGAACAATATTTCAATAGCTGTGCCGTGCTCAAGGTGTGAAAATCTCGCTAAAATACAGATATTTGTGGCATTTGAATGGAGTTCTATAGAAATGAGTCTGGTTTGATTGTAGCACTGCTAGACACAACTGTGCATGGTGTTATATCCCACTCCATGCCCAGCTAACCTAGAAAAAAAAACTACTCCCAATTATGTGCAGAGAAGCCAAGGAAATGGGTGATTTTTAGAGTCCTTACAATTTCTGTTCCTCAATTCTTTTCCTCAATTTCTTTTCCTCAATTTCCTCAGAAAGGGTTTGGAATAGAACTGGGCAAAACAAGCAAAGCATTTTAGCCACACTGAGAACCTGCTGTCTTTTCTCTTAGTTCCTCTTTCCCCTGCTCCCTGTATTATTTAGTAAATAATTTATGTGCCTATATTTCAATCTCACAGGTGTTAACGAATCTCTTCCTGCAGCTGTCCCAAGGGACAGACACATCTCTGCCCAAAAAACCAAGGAAGTCACAGTACAAAGGGACAGGTCAGCATAACCCTGACCTGAACGTAGATTTCCAACGCCTGAGTTACAAAACAATAAATATTAACAAGCCCCCATAAAATTAAGCAGTTCTTGGAAACAGCTTAGGGAAGAAAGAAAAAAAAAAAAAACAACAACCAAACAAAAAATAATATATATATATATATATATTTATATATATATATAAACCCCACACTAAAAGCATCGAGCTGCTTGTGGAATGCCCATTTCAAAGAGCTGGCTGGGATCTGGCTTTCCCCAGGGTGCAATTATCCTCAAAACTCCGGGGCAGGACACTCAAAATAGCTCCCAGGGATGGCACTGCGGGCAGGGGTGCAGCAGCCTGGGAATCCAGGGCTCTGCAGGTCCTGACCTCGCACTGAGAGCTGCTCCTTGTGGCGCTCAGGCCTCCCAAAAAACATCCAAGGGCGCTTCCCCCAAGCCAGTTTGGGAGCTGGGAAGAGAAAGGGAAAGTTCAGGGTGGTTTTTGGAGCCATTGATAACTAGCAGGAGATGCTGCACAGCTTCTGAGTGTGTTGGTTATTTCATCTGCCAAATATTCCCAATAAAATCTCTATTTCTGTGCAAGGGAGCTCGGATTTTGGCAGCAGAGCCTCCCTCAGCACAGACATTGCATCCTTTGAGCTCTGCTTCCAGTCCTTGTGAAGTTCTTTGGGAAGCATTAAGAGCTTCATGAATTCCCAAGATGTCAAGGGAATAATTTTAATTTACCAACACTCAGCCACTGCTTTGGGCCCCCCAGACAGTGTGGGTACCTCAGCCCGAGCCTGGAATTCATCTGCTCAATATCCAAATGTTTCAAGGTGCTAAATCCAAGCTGGTTTTATTTTTAAATAACAATGTTTTCATCTAAAAAGATACTCTCTGACTGTTAATGCCTGGGCTAACAAAAAGCCCTCAGAAACAGCCAGGTCCTCCTTTGATAAAATTAAGTGTTTGTATTAATTTTGCAAAAATTTACTGTCCACCTTCACAACAGCCATGGTTGGGAGACAGGGGCTGATCCTGCTGAGGGAAAAGGAAGGAGGAGAAGAGATTTTTCTGCAAAATTTTGAAGGTCCAACAACAAACTGAAAATGATGGAGCTGGAGCTGTCCTTCAGGAACCAGATCCAGAGCAATAAACTCCAGGAATGAGACAAATGATTCAAAATATTCCATCAATTCACTGCTCCCAGAATGGAATAAAGTACCTTTCTGGAGAGGTGAAAATCACTCACTGAGGGCCAGCAGAAGGAGCTGCCTTTAAAAAATGTCCTCACTCTTTGGTCAGAATGACTTTCAGCCCTCACAAGTAAAGAAAAGAATCAAGTTCAGCCTTAGAAAATTAAGTATTTTTTCCAATCAACTAAAAGTGAGTTTATTTCTACCACTGCCAGCAACTCCAGACCTCTCATTCCAACTGTTCAATTCTTTATTCCAACTGTTCAGCTCCTTTTCAATAAAGGTGTCACAGCCATGACAAACTCAGTGCCAAACAAGACAATCCAAGAAATGTTAAACACACTTGAGATCAAACAAGATAAGAATGCTTCTTGCTCCTCTGTCCAAGGCTCCTTTTGTGCTCTCTTGAAAGCACCTCATTAGAATAATAAAGTTGGGTCAAAAAAATAGCCACAAGTGTTAATCAATAACTCATTGGCATATTATTTACAGAATTATTCTTTACAATTTAAAGTAATTGCTAACAGAGAGATGAATGCCAGGCCAGCCACACCAGGAATAACCACATTTTATCCACCAGAGCTCCTGATACCTGGGAGAGAAGAGAAACTGTTCATAAATTTATTTAGTATGGTCCCCATGCAGGAACCTCCAACACTTCTTACAGATAATCTCTCTCTCTCTTCCCCTTAGGTTATTTGTCTAGACATATTTAAATTAAATGGCATAATTCTGGTCACTGATGTGGTGAGAATGATTTAGCTCAGTTGAACAAGGCTTCTTCCAGAAGCCCATGACAGGGCAGGTGTGTGGGGCAGGGGATGTGACAGATGCTGCCTCAGGGCACAGAGGTGGAGCCAAACACCTCTGGAACCTCCCAAACACACCCAAAAATTCACAGAACACCCTAAAAGATCCTTCATTTTGTGCAAATGATCCTTTATCATACGCAAAGGAGGGGATCAAACCTCTTTTCTATCAGATTTTACTTTAAAGTCAATTATTTGCTGCTCCATCATCTTCCAATTCAACAAAAAACCCCAAACTCCTTCATTTTCTTCTGTCCTTATGGTGTTTTCTTTTTATTTAGGTTCAATGTGAATTCTCCAGAGTAGGAACTGTTTTCTTACTAGGAGCTTATAAAGCATGACACCCACCTCCACTGAGCAAACTTGTCGTGTTTTGTGGGGAGAACTGGGACCCCCAAACCAGCAAAATTCACCCCAACACGCTCATTAAACCATTAATTACTCTGGAAAATGGCATTCCAGTGGCAGGGCAACCCAAATTTGCTTTTTGCAAAAATCAAGGAGTGAAAAGATGGGGAAAAAGCAGAGGCTGGATATCAAAGCTTTCCATGCATAAATAGGATGGAGATGGAAATCTTTTCTCTTGGTGCTGGAAGAGCTGAAGGCTAAAAGAGATCCGAGCATCCTTCCCTTAAACACAGAAATTCTCCACGTTCTCTTTCTCTGCTCAGTTCCTTGTACAAGCTTAGGAAGTGCAAGCCAGAACTCCCAGAATTTCCAGGAGGCTCAGAACAGGATCCCAGATCACGTTCCAGCTGTTCCACACATGGCCAGGGCAGTTTCTGTGGCCAAAAGCCCTCTGGAATGCAGATCACAAGGTAAGGCTGTGGTGTCTGCCCTTTGGAAGTTTGGTTTTCCACAAGGAACAGCAGCTCCTGGGACAGCAACACTGCAGGACACTCCTTGCATCATCAAAAACTGGGTTCAGACCTCTTGCCTTCAGACCAGGTAATAAATTCCACCCACACTTGCAACTTCAAAGTATAACTGGACCTACAAGTTTGTTTCGGCATTAAAAGAGAGATTCCCAGCTTGTCACAAAACCCCAAGTCAGATATAAATTAAGGAACAGGGACTCTTTGGATCTGTGTCCCTCTGGGATTGTGGTCTCTCTTAAAAGATTTGCACCACACCGAGTGAAAAATCTGTGTTTTCACCATGGGAAAGGTTTTCCAGCAGAGAAATTCAACAAGTTCTTGGTTATAAATGCAATCCCCCAGCCCCACGTTCATGTTTTAGTCATGGATTTGCTATTCCATGCTAAACTACAACACATTTTCAAACAATATCTGTTATCTCACTTAAAAAAACAGCAGCTGGAGCAGAGATTGCAGGGCTGCTGGATTTTTGTGTCCACATAAACATGGCCAAGCCAACCTCCCTCATTTCAGGGGTGGCCCCCTCAGTGTAGAACTGCTAAGGGAAAGGCAGAGATGTTATTTCATTTATTATTGTGCTCCTGAAGAACTGTGGACACAAAGAAAACTGCAGTGCTCAGGGACCCACTTGGGTACCTGACACAGAGCTTGGAGTTCTTTATAATTTGTCCAAGCTCTTCTTGTTCAGTGCATCTTTACAAGATCTTGCAGGAATTCTGTATTCCAGGTGGATCAGAAGCTTTTCCCACCAATTCTTTGTCCCTCATCCAACAAGACACATTTGCCAACAGCTTTTAAAGGGAAATAAAAATGATACAGGTCTAAAACTCCAAATCATTCAGCTAAGAGTTTCAAAAACTGCCAAGAATGCACCAAGAAATGGTGCTCCTCCAAATATTCCTCATGGAAACATCATCCAGGAGCTGGAAAAATCCACAGGGAGCTTGTTCTGGGAGGGGCCCCACGGAAATCTTCACCTGCCCAGCTCTGCCTGTTTGGTTTCCCACCTCCCACTCTTTTAAAAGTCATTTCAGCAACTGAGAGAAACAGATAAAAGGGGCTGGGATTTTGTGCATCACAGGGAGTGAGAACTGAACCTTTTCCATATGCAAAGGGAGAGCAAAATGCAAAATTTCAATTCCAAACCTGCACCAGCCCAACTGCATTTGACTTCTAAATGAGGATTTCATGGAATCCCAGAAGGGTTTGGGTTGGAAGGGACTTGGAAACTCATCCTGCCATGGGCTGGGACAATTTCCACTGTCCCAAGCTGCTCCAACCTGGCCTTGGACACTTCCAGGGATCCAGGGGCAGCTTCTCTGGGAAATCCAGGAATTCCAGGGCCTCCTCACCCTCCCAGGGAAAAAAATCCCATCCAAAAATCCCATCTAACCCTGCCCTCTGTCACTCTGAAGCCAGTCCCTGTGCCTTCATAAATTTTTGCAAACCTGCTATTAGTAGCTTTAAATACAGATTCCAAAGTAGAAATCCAATCTAAGGAACTGTGGCCTTAAATTTTCCAGTCTAATAATGTGAAAGCAAGAGGGGAAACACAGGGCCCATTTCTTATTTTTAATGAACACATTCACCCCAAGGAGGCTGAGCATGAAATTGGGAAGAAATTCTAAATTTTCCCCATTAGTGGAGCTGTTAGAATTGCAATATAGGGAGATATTTCTGTGTCCTAGGCTGCATTTCTATGTCCCAGGCTGCATTTCTGTGTCATACTCAGCCTGGGACACACAGCAGGGCTGCAAAACATTTCTCCCAAATCCTATCAGAGAAGCAAAAGCCATTTGCCATAACAAGTTCAAAATAATGAGATCTCAAACTCATTGTGCTGACAAGCACCAAAATCTGAAATGCTACAGTTCAGACTAAGAAAAGTTTTCAGAAATCAGAGCTGGTTTTTAGCAATCAGAGCAGTTTTTTAAGGAATCAGAGCAGTTTTTTTGGAATCAGAGCAGTTTTTCAGGATTCAGGCTCCAAATTGACTCAAGCTGTGCTAACACTGGGAACACGTAAACCCTCAAGTTTGATTTTCTTGCTGCTTTTTCTTCCAAACACAGAGCACAGCATCTGAACAGCTCCAACTCAGCCAATCCACTCCTTAATCCCCCCCCCCAAAGCTCCCTAAATCCTCCTTTTTGCAGGAGGACACCAATAGCACCTCTCCAGAGTGAAACTCCACTTTGTCACTCCCTAATTCCCAGTTCATTGAGACATTTCTCCTGCTCCTTGGCACAGGCAGATAAGGAGAGCTCCAATCCCAGTGGCTTTGGAATCTGGCCACTCTTTATTACAGCTGTGGTGCTGTCTTTACTCATTTTCTGTCAGAGGCTGGGCAGGACCAGCAGCTTTACCAGCAGCACTTCCCAGTGGTTATCCAGGGGCTGATTTCTTAATTACTGATCCCTGGAGCCTAAAGAGAGCAACAGAAGCTATTAAAAGGAGACAGCAGGGATGAGAAGGAGGGCAGGGGGGTGGTGGGGATGGGAATTAAACACAGAGCAGTTGTTGGAATTAGCCCAGAGACATCCTGAGTGCCTCAGCCTCAAAGGTCTCGCTGTTTAAAGCCAGCATCCAATAAGGCACCGAAAATCCCTTTAAAAAGTCAGTCTGGTGGGGAAATCACAAACACATCAAGCAACTCTGCCTTGCAGCAGCTTAAAGAGTTGAGGGCAACTTCAGTGTCTCTAAATTTCCTAATGCACCTCCTGATCATGTCCTGAGCCCCTGTTTTCCAAAGGAAGTCTGTCCCTAAAAAACCTCAGGTTTAATAAAGTTCAAATTTTGTATCCTGCCTCACAGAACACCCCCTGCCATGGCATCTGACATGTGCCCTTACAGCTGAACACTTGGGAGAGTGAATCACATTTTGAGGGGAATAATACATTTTCAAGAGCATTTTGTTTTGCATTTAGATTTCTGTACCTGCTGCCCTCAGAGAAAAGGATGCCTAAGGACTCTGTGAGCTGCCAGATGTGCACATCTCTGTTGGTTTTATTTATTTGACTTGGCTGTTGCCCAGAAAATGAAACTATCTTAAAAGCCAGCAACATGTGAACATGAGAAATCTGCAAGGAAAAGCCAAGCTAATTCTAGGACTACTTTAAATGGATTTTTAAGCAAATGCAGTTTTCAAGAGCCAGGTTTTCCACGGGCTGACACCATTTAGTGCTGTTCCACCATCACTTAACCCCACAGTTGTGAAAGCTGACAAGAACATCCCACTTGTGCACAGTTATAAATCCATTCCCTGATTTGGATGACATTACTGCAAAGGAATCAAAACCCAGAGAGCTCTAATGGTGATATTCAGGCTGCTCTGAGAGCTCCCAGTGCCTCAGTTATTAACTGACATCTCCTAAAGCTTCTGCTCAGTTTGGGAGCCAGGGACAAATCAGCACTGCAAGAAACCCTGGAGAGAAAAGGAGAAGGGAACAATAATACCCCAATGTTTCTAGGCCTGTAAAAATAGAAGAAGAGTCTGATTTTTGCTTAATTTGAAGCAGCAACATTTCATTGGAATGACAGACTCAAGGTTGTCAAAACCAATTCCATCCAGGAGCATCCAACCTTTAGTCAGTTTGCCAGGCTTGGCTAAAGAATTATGTCATGAATTTGTTCTTGGATCCAGCAGATCCCAGGCTGTGGGCACAGGGAGTGATTTTTAACTTCCACTCACTCATTTTCTATTACTTTCACTTTATTTCAGGAAAAGAAAGGGGTGAGCAGACCAAATGTGAAAAGGGGGGATCAAACCTCTTTCTTGTCACCAAGTTTTATTTTAAAGCCCATTATTTGCTGCTCTTTCATCTTCCCATTCAACAAAACCCCCAAACCCCTGCATTTTTTTCTGTCCTTGTGTTGTTTTCTTTTTATTTAGGTTCAGTGTGAATTCGCCAGAGTAAGGACTGTTTTCTTACTAGGAGCTTGTAAAACATAACACCCACCTCCACTGAGCAAACCTGTTATATTTATTTCTAACATTTTTTACCAATTTGAAAAGCAAACTCCATCAGCAGCAGGGCAAAGACATCCCCAGAAAATTCCCTGTCAAGGAGATGCCTCTTAAACCTCAGTTTGTACCCTCCAACATCCCAAATTCCCAGTTCTTTTTTTATTAGTCACACAAGTGAAGTCAGCTTGGCACAGGGACTGCAAAGCTGCCCTGCAGCAAAGGATAATTCACAGTTTTATCTGCAATTCCTGCCCTCACTGGTAATTTGGGCTGAGCAGGAGGGAGGGCTGGGGGAGGGCCAGCAAAGACAAAAAATAAGCAGATGACAAATTTGCTTATTAGCCACACTGAATATGAGATGCATTAGAAAACGTGAAGGAGGGAGGAGGGATGAAAAGCAGGATGTGAAAAGAAGCAGGAGCTGGAACAGCCTGGCTAATGTCAAGCATGAAATGCAGCCCCTGCTGTGACAATTTGAAAGGCAGAAAGGCAGAGTTTTTTAATATTAACTATTTGATTGCTCTGCTTCAGATGCATCCAGCTGATAGCACAGCACTTCCACATTCCATCCAGGTGATTTTTTACCAGCCAGAGACCTCAAACAACGCAGAAATTCAGTGTGCACTGAAAACCTGGCTGGAGAATTCCAATTTCCCTTTGCTCAGGACACACCTGAGGCACGGTGAAACCATCCAGCAGCAAAAAGCTCTTCCCAAAGGCTGCAGCTGCACGAGGCCAGCTGGGAATTTCCCTTTCCTCCAACTCCTCCCAGGCCTGGGAAGGCACAGCCTGTACCCTGCCAGGACCAGCTGCCTGTGCCCTGCCAGGACCAGCTGCCTGTGCCCTGCCAGGACCAGCTGCCTGTGCCCTGCCAGGACCAGCTGCCTCTACCCTGCCAGGACCAGCTGCCTGTGCCCTGCCAGGACCAGCTGCCTGTGCCCTGCCAGGACCAGCTGCCTGTACCTGCCAGGACCAGCTGCCTGTGCCCTGCCAGGACCAGCTGCCAGCACCACTGGGGCCAGGCAGGGTGGCTGAAATTTGAAATGTGAAATCAGGAACTCGTTGAGCGTGTCCCGCCCTTGCTCAACTCTGCAGTGACTAAGAACCCCCCTCAAGACATCAGAAATCCAACCTCTCCCTGGAATTCACCAGAGATTCCTGAATATTCAGGTTTTCTGCACCCATCCTACCCTGCCATCGCTTGCTGCTGTTTAGCTCAGCCACTTCTTTGCATATTCTTGCATAATATGGAAATAAAATATCAAAATCAAGTATAAAATCAAGTATAAAATAAGTAAAAATTAAAATAAAAATTAAAATAAAATAATAAAATAAAAATAGAAATAAAAAACTTAACTAGACTAAAATATAAAATAAAATAAATAATATTAATTAAAAACATAAGCATAAAATATAAAAATATAGCTTATTTTTGCATATTCCTTTTTTGTCGTGCATCCATTCTCCCTCCTCATCTCTGCACCAAGCAAGGCTCCGGTTTCAACTAATTTTATTCCATTAATTTTAGTTTTATTCTATTTACTTTTGTTTCATTCCATTTACTGTAGCTTTTTTTAATTTGGGCCTGTAATAAAACAGGTCATAAATGACAGCTGGAAATGAATACATTTTAGAAACAGCCCCAAGAAGTCTTGCAAATACATGGGTTTTAACTGGTTCTTTCTGTGTTGGCAAATTATTTTATTTATATAGTTTTCCATATTCAACCACAATAGGGAAAATCCTTGGGAAATGGGTAGAAATGGATCATAGAGAGAATTTCTGCCAAAAAGCAATGGCAGCAGACATTTAATTTTAACATGTTCACAAACTCCTCCAAGGCACACAAATCACAAATTAAATTCAAGTTGTAATCTCAGGGATTAAATCACTTACTCAAGATCAAATTCAGAGCAGCTGCAAGAGGGAAAATGGAACCCAAACCACAGAGTCTGGCATTTCAATATTGCTGGTTTCAGGTAAGATTTAACTAAAAAAACTCTTATTTTGAGATGATTTTCAAGTCTATTTGTTCCTCTCCAAGTCTGTGTGATGAATTCTAGGTTTGAACAGCAAAGAGTTGTGAAAACACAAATTCTTGTCCCAGTTCCCCACAGTGAGACAGGTGTTAACAAACATGATTTGCACACCTAGGAAGGATTTTTCAAATGTTTCCACACAGAAATCCACATGCAGGTTTAAAATATATTTAAAAAATCAAAATCTGGAGGGAGCTTTTAGGCCTGCCCCTCCCAAATTGCTAAAGAACCTTTATAGGACACTCCATCCAAAATCAGAGATATTTTGAACATCCTCCCACACCATTTTCATACTTTATCTTACCAAAACCACTGAAATCACCAAAAAATGATGGTTATTCCCTCAGTTCCTCCCATTTCACATGGAAATAAAGCCACAGCAGCATCACAGGGCAATTATTTAGGTCGTTCCTTCCCCAAGCCCTGAGAATTCCTCTGTATTTGCTCAGCAGCTTGTCTGAACTGATTAAACTCTGCTGCAGGAACTGCAGGACTGAGAACTGGGACCCCCAAACCAGCAAAATTCACCCCAACACGCTCATTAAACCATTAATTACTCTGGAAAATGGCATTCCAGTGGCAGGGCAACCCAAATTTGCTTTTTGCAAAAATCAAGGAGTGAAAAGATGGGGAAAAAGCAGAGGCTGGATATCAAAGCTTTCCATGCATAAATAGGATGGAGATGGAAATCTTTTCTCTTGGTGCTGGAAGAGCTGAAGGCTAAAGGAGATCCTTCCCTGAAAAAAAAAGAAGTTATCCATATTCCATTTGGAATATGGAGAATATTCAATTTATGAATATGGAATAATATTCAATTTGGAATTTCCATGATCTCCCTCTCCCCAAAGTATTTTCTTATTGGAAAAAGCCTCCAAATCTGGTGTAATTTATATATTGCACTCATTTATACCCAAATTCTGGGGTCTTAGAGCTTGGGGCATCTCAAACTGTCATCCCCACAAAAAGAATTGTTGGTATCCTACAAAATCTGGGCAGTTATATTGGTCAGAATAATTTAATTATTGAAAAGTTTGAATCAGGCCCTTTGGGAACCAAGAGCAAGAAGTGAACACCTGTGTAAGCACATGACTAAATACTTGGATGGATTTGCTTCTGAGGTTTAGGATAAACAAAAAAGCATTCAAGAATTGGATTAAATTCATCAAATTAGGGTTTAAAAGCTCTGTGTGTCACTAAATTCCACAGCTTGGGCAATGGAGCTTTAGGAGCAGCCCCTGTTCCCATCCCCTACTTGAATCATCTGGCTCAGAAAAACACAAATATTTCTATTATTGCTAAAAAAACCACCACCAGATGAAGCAGCAGCAGCAAAATGAGCAGATTCCTGAATATTGAATCCCCTGGAAAGAACATCCCAAAAAGACAAAGCACCTTGGGAGGTAAAAGGCTGGAAATTCTCTATTTTTCTCTGTTTTTCAGTACAAATGAGAGGGCATTTTCACTGTATTCTCACACATGTAGAGGATAAAACAATCAGACCAAAACATCCTACAAAAATAAACATTTTTTTATATATATAATAAAGGATATATAAATATCCCTTTTTTTTTCTCTCTCTGTAGGCACAACAAAAAAATGCTTGTGCACTTTCAAAACCCACTATATTTCTGCTCAAACAACAACTGCCCAGCCCCAAACAGTTGGGTTTCAGTCCAAGGGCTGCTTTTCAACTCAAGGTCATGATCAGGTTTGGGAAAACACCCAAAAATTCAGTATTTCCAAGGATTTTCTCAGGAGCTGGGTGGGTGCAGCTCAGAGGTTTGCAGGTTTTCTGTTCATTTTTTCCTCCAGAAATCTCCCTGCCAGCTTTGGGAGGGTGTGTAAGGACAGGAATTCTCATTTTTGTGTTCTCTCAAAGCAAAAAAGGGTCAGGAAACAGTGGGAGCTGCCATGAACTCAGAGGGGGAAATAAAAATGAGATGTTACTGTCAACAGATGCTGCTTCCTCAAGAATGCCTCCATGAATTTGCGTTAAAATTTTGATTTTTAGGCTGATTCAAAGCATGAGGAGAAAAAAAACCTCCCCAAATACTTTAAGTGGCTGTTGAGGGACTACATCTAATATAGCTTGCACATGTAGGATGTGTCAGCATGTTCCAAACTAACCTTGGAGAAATCTGTGTCATGGCATTGGAACATGTAATTACAATTTCCATGATTTCCCTGTCAGCAACATCCCCTTAAACAGACATTTTGATTTAATTCAAATTAGGTTTCCAGCTGTAGCAGCAGATTTGTGAGTTAAGGTAACAATGCAGAGTAATTTAAAAGGAACATTGTCTATATTCACTGATAAACCTTTGAACAGGAGAAAAATAAGGAAAAAAAAAAAACCAATTTGAACTCTTGGAGAGGCAAAACTGAGAGTGATGAGATTTTCAGGAGTGGTTTCACTGGAATTACAGTCAGACCTGCCCTAAATGATGATGAAAAAACAATTGCTGAGACAAGAAAAACAGATGAGTTTAATCATCTGCCCAGCTCCAGCACCCCAACCAAGTGAGATTAAACAAACAGTAAAAACTGATATTAGTCAGGAATGCTTCATTCCCCATTTTCATTCTCCCAGCTGAACTTTTCAGTGGATCTTGTCTGCAAACAATTCTTTGGAACTGGGGTTGTGTATTTTGCCAAATTCTTAAGAAATAGCTGCACTTAAACTGAATTTACTTTTTATTTTTAAGAATTTACTTCCTTTTAAAAAAATAATTTACTTTTTATTTAAGAATTTACTTTTCTTTAAAGAATTTACTTCTTTTTTTAAGAATTTGCTTCTTTTTTTAAAAAAGAAAAGTTACAAAATGCTGCCTGCTGAAGGCCAGGATGCGCTGACATTACTCCAGATCAGCAGAAAGGCTTCATTTGCAGCTCACACACACAGAGCCCTTGCAGAATTCTTCATTATCATCACATAATGGCACAATTAGAGCACATAAAATAGACATTCAGCATGAGGGCACCTGTTTTTTTTCTAAATAACACAACCAGGGACAAGATGCAACCCTTGGATATTAAAAAATTAAACTGCATCAGAAATTTCTGTTCCATACAAGGCAGAAGAGTCTGGGTAAACTAAGGGAAATTAATTAATTAATCCTCATGCAAAGGAATGCAAACAAAGGGGTAAATGGAGTGTAACCATGAATATTTTTTAAAAAATAAGTGCAGGATAAATTCACATTAATCTGTGTCCATTCAGAAGGGCCATTCCCCTGATCTCCCTTTATTCCCAAACACTCCTGACACAACAGAATCCTGTGGGCACAAGGGCAAAGCTGCATTCCAAGGCAAAAAAAGGATAAATTAAATGTCTCAGGGCACTGTCCCTGTTCTGAGCCTCCTTCTCCATGGTTTTTGGGATTTCAGGGGTGCCCAGCACTGCTGTCCTCTCAAAATAACAGCAAGCATCCAACCTCACTCACTCCCTGCTGGCTGATCTGATGGAAAAAGGCTGATTTTACCTCCAGGACTCCCAAAATAAATGGTCAGGGCACCCAGAAATGCCAAACCATCTTCCTATTCCCACAGGAAAAACAGGAATTGAACTCTCCTAGATATTGTCCTTACCCTTTACTTCATCTCTCTTATTTTTTTTTCCAAATTAAACTCAGAAATCTCAGCACAAACCTCAGAATAAACTGCAATAATACAGCTGTAAGGAGTGGGGTTTATATATATTACATAATATATGTGCAGATGTGTCTTGAGTCAGCATCATTAATTGGAACAATCAGCTAATTCTTGATTAATTTCCCCTCCCATAAGGTGAGGCACAGAAGGGAGGCACCTGCTAAGGAGAGGGGCCAGGGTTTAGTGACTTTAAAATATTGGATTTCAGTGATCTTTGGAAATAAAACATGACAGGAATACTGAAAAGAGAGTGTGAATGAGCCAGAATTTCAAAACACCACAGAATTTCACAGAGACATTAAGGCAGGAAAATCTGTTGTTGATCTTATCAAGCCCAACATTTCAGTGGAACATCCAGGAACCTCATTTTGGGGAAAAGAGAGAAAGGAGGCGGCTTTAATTATCAAAACATCTGAACTGAAGCATGCCATGACTCCTGAAGGAGATAAAGAGCAGAGGGACACAGGGAGGAGGCTGTGAGTGATGCCACTCACAGAAAAATCCCTGTGTGCTGCCCAAACACCACGGGGGCAAAAAAACCCTGAAATAAATTCCTAATCAGAGTGAGAATTGGCCAGGCTGCACAAAGCCATGGCAACACCTCCCAGGCTGCATTTCAGTGGATCTAAAATGCTATTTTTGAGAACAGCCTCGTGCTCAGAGGTAAGCAGGACCCAAGTGAAGGGAGTCTGCTGCCACTAATCTCAGTTACACCACGGAAATCTGCACAGGCTTTATTGCTGCATGTAAATTAACTCCTTAATTCAATGTTTTAATCTGTTCTGCAGTTATTTAGGGTGGTTTTCAAAGCTCCCTGCATGTGGATCTCCTGGTGCATCTGGATCTCCTCCTGCTTCCCTGCTTGCTCTCCCATGGCAGCCTGGCACGGAGATAATCCTTCAAAAATTATTATTAAAAAAAAAAAAATCCCACTTAATTCAACCTCCTTCACAGGCAAATTTTAATTAGTGATACAGCCAGCCTATAGATAAATTGCTGAACTTGAATCCTTAATGTTTCCAGGAGCTGTGTGGGGATTCTTAAACCCAAACAAATCTACCTGAGCACTGGGAAAGAAATAAAAAGAAAAGAAAAACAAAACCCTGCAACCACTCTGAGGAGGTGCTCATTAAATGAACAGAAGTAAACTTGTTTTTTTAACTTGTCCCACTGCAGAGCAGCAGCCACGGGAAGCAAACCAAACCTGATGGATCCCCTGAGCTTGTTTTCATAGTTAGCTTTTAATAAATGTAACACACTCCACCCTCAGAGCAGAGCAGGGCTCAGGTTCCAGCAGGGAAAAAAAAAAAAAAAAAAAAAGTAATTTTAAATATTTAGATTACATTACGGCTGGGACATTAAAATAAGCAGTGGCTTGTACTGCAGACAGGTATCAGGATCAGCTTGGTAAAATATGTGTCAGCCTGCAAAGTCTGAGCTCTGGGGGTTTTTGTATTTATTTTTTATTATTTGTACTTACAATGGTGCTTTCTGATGTCAGCAAGCAGAAAAGCACCACAGTGCTGGATGTTGTATAAACAGAAGTAGTGTGAGTGTCCAGAAAGTTTATATATTCCAGTGAGAAAATGGGGAAAAGAAAAAGGAGAAATAAAACACAATTCAGCCTATGCCTCACTGTGCCCCAAGTACTCAGGTCCAGGTACTCAGGCCTAGGGTCTGCTCTTAATAATCTCAATTTTCAGGCTGTTACTCCAGATTTGTTTGATTAAATCAAGCTGGAGATTTAAGGTCACTTAGGGACATGGTTCAGTGATGGACTTGGCAGTGCTGGTTAAAGGTTGGACCCCAGGATTTTAAGGATCTTTTCCAAGCTGAGCAAGTGTGTGGAATAAAAGCTGGAAAAGCCACTGAACTGCACAGCCATAGCCACCAGGCTCAGGTTTAGGAGCTGTCTCAAAGAACTAATAAAAATTAAACACCTTCACAACTAAATCTACTCGACCATCTGTGGGGTTTTGAGGAAAAAAAAAAAAAAGAGCTTTATTTCTCATTAAAAAGCTTTCTCCTCCCACTGCACTCCCTGCAAGCCACACATTGCTCATGTGACACAACACTTCAGCTAGAAAATGTCTCAAAATTCAGGGGAAAAAAGCACCTCTGACTTCACCAGGTGCTGGATCAGCCCCAGGCAGTGTCAGGGCTGGCAGGAGGGTGCTGGATGTCACCCCTGGGCCAGCCCTGCCTGTTTACACCCCAGCTGTCCCAGCCTGACCTGCAGCCACTTGGGCTCTTGCACAATTCCCCTCCAGCCTCCAGCCAAGCAAACCTGGCCAAAAAAGAGGGGGGGGGCGGGGGGAAAAACAACCCTTTTTACAAGAAACTCACTTGTTGCACCATCTGCTGCTGGCCAAAAGATATTTTCAGTAAATGTGCATTATTATTTTCAGTAAATGGGCATTTGCAAAGTGTGTATGGTAAATTGTGAGGCTGAATGAGCAGCTGAAGCCCCAAGCTGTGTCCAAATAAATTGCATTTTTCTCAGTCTCTCAACAGCTACTCAGCGATGAGGGAACAGGGAAAAAACAGCAGGTAAACACTGAGAGGAGATGAATCTTCAGAAAAGCTGTTTTTAATACTTCTGCCCTCATGGAACTACTTCCTTGCTCTCCTAAAAACACCCTGCTCCCTCAATAACATCGAGGGTAAAAGACATAAGATGAGGAAGAGGAGACAGGGAAAACAAGCACAGAGGAGGAAACTCTCCATGGCTGCTTTGTCAAGATTACCTTGCTGCTGTTGCAGTGCCAAAACTTGCAGGTTTTGGGTTCCAAACCCCCAAAAAAGCTTCCAGGCAAATCTACCTGCCCATCCTTCAGCTCTGGACATCTCCTCGAGTTCCCTGCCTGCTCCCCAGGCCCTCACATCCCAGCCACACTTGGCTCTCCCTAAAGCAGCATTTCTGAAACTTTCCATCTGCACAGCTGACAATCCTGGCCAGAGCTTTGATCCTTGCAGCTGCCTCAGCATCCCCTGGCCTGGTTCTGATCCATCCAGGCTCCCTCTGTGGGCATCAATCCCTGGGACAAAGCTGCAAAGATCATTTTCCTAAACTGGTATTTTTAGCACATGCCCCCCTCTCCACGTTGCCCTGCCAGCTCTGTGTTTTCTACAGCAAATAAGAACCACTTGCTTTGGTTTTATTTTGTTTTATTTTAATTTTATTCTGTTTCAAAAAAGACAAACTCCTACCTGTAACTGACCTATATCAGCCTCTGTCACCTGCTTGCTCAGTTTTCAAACAAGGATGGAGGGAGGCATCCTTTCATGTGGCTCTTTAGTCTTGAGAGGGTCTCCTTAAAAACACCAGCAAAAATACCTCATTAAAATCTGCGTTGCAATAACTATCCCCCCCAAAAAAACACCCAACCCAAAACTGTGGCCTCACTACTGCAGAGCACAGCAGAGTCCACCAAAAAAAGCAGAATTCTTTTGTCCAGTCTGCTGCATATCCCTGAAGAAGCCTGGAAAGAGTTTTCCAAGCACAGAACTAAGCCCAAAAAACTCTCCTTGCTCAGAGTCTAGAACTCTGTGGCCCCTGAGAACAGAGAACAGGAAAAATGAAACTTTCAGGTTTTTGGCTGATATTCCTCAGCTTGCTGGACTTGTACAACAGATTTCATTCAGTGACCATGGAATTCTGTGGATGTAACACCCAAATCTACTGAGTTTTCCAAGCTATTTACGTCCAGTGCCCAAATGGCACTTTAAATATCAGCAAATCCCAGAATGGGTTGGGTTGGAAAGGATCCTAAAGCTCATCCAGTGCCACCCCCTGCCATGGGCAGGGACCCTCCACTATCCCAACCTGGCCTTGGATGCTTCCAGGGATGGGGCAGGCACACATTTTTTTGGGAGAAATCTGTACCAGGGCCTCCCCACACCCCCAGGGAAGAATTCCATCCTAATATCCCACCTAACCCTGCCCTCTGTCAGCCTGAAGCCATTCCTTTGTCCTGTCACCACAAACTCTTCCAAACAGTCCCTCTGAACTGGCTAAGCCTCGTGGATAAATAAGCAACTCCTGCTTTCATTTCTCCCCCTAAAATTACTCTGTGTGTTTTTAAAAAAGCTCTTGTCTCTAAAAGCTTTTCTAATTATGAAATTATAGCACAGCAAGACATCTGTCAGTCAGGACTCCTGTTTCTAACTCCTCTCAGGACAAGGGTGAAAACAGGGATGCTGCACTGCCTCCACAAGAAAAGGCACAAGATGCTTCCCATGTCCCTCTCCTATTAAAAATGACCCCATTCAGCTCACAACCCCGATCCCAAACTGGATTTCAACTGCTTTAAATCCCATTTTCTTGCCAGTTTTCAACCAAGAACACCAATTTTCAGCTGCACCTCCAAGTGCAGTTTGAAAGGCAGAGCTCTTTTGCTGATACCAAAGGAATGCTTAAAAAGCCACTCCTCAGAATACTCCCTGAAGAGGAATAATCAAAGGAGTCTTAGTTCACACAATGGAAAGAATGAGGATTTGAACCTCACCCAAAGGGTGGCAGAACAGACACACTCTGCTATTCCAGGGACTCTTCCTGCCCCACTCACAGAGGGAATGGAGCAGAGGAGTCACATCCATGCACAGAAGGAATATTTATCCAATTTTGGACAGAACACGTCCTGAGGATGGTTCAGTTCTTCGCTGCAACTCTCCTGCCACAGCATCACATCCCACACTGGAAGGGCAAAGTCTCAAACCAGGTTATTGTACAGAAAATGAAACACAGGAGAATGCCTGGATCCTCCACATTCATCATTCTGTGCTTCTGGAAATTACTGATAGTGTTTTACAAGCAGAGCTCTGGAAATACCAAATATTTAAAAGCAGACAGATAGGAATTCCTCTTGTAGGATCTGTCACACAGATTCATTATGAATCATTTGGATCCCACACAGCTGTCAGCGTTTCAGTTCAGGCTTCACAAGCTACAGCTTTATTTTAGGTGTATTCATTAGCTGTCATTTTTTTTAATCACCAGAGAATTAACAGAATTCTGTGTTCCTACAGGGCTGTGTGGGGCTGTAACCTGAGAATCAACAATGTCACTGATGGGAAGTGACCTCTGAGCTTTGCCCTGAGGAAAGAATCAGTGGCTGGAATTAATTAAATCAGCTGATGACACAGCTCCTTGTCTATAAAAACATACCTCAAACATCAACTCTCCTAAATTTCACTGCTGGGGGATGCTGTCACGTTAATGAGGCTGATCCTGTAATGTCCCTGCTCGGTCTCCCACCAACCAGAATAAAAACAGAAGCTACCAAGCACTTCCAAAGGGTGAATATTAATGCCAGGCCACAGCATCTTAAAAGCAGCATCAAGTCTACAGATGGAGCCAGCAGGAAAGCAGAGAAAAGGCAGGGCCATCCCTTCATGAGTTAGGGAATGAACTGGCACAGGGGAAAGTGGCAGAGCAGTAAATTAAACTGTGAGCAAAGCTCAGAAGAGAATGTGACCCTCCCACACCTCCTCCTGCACCCTCCAAGGAGCAAAGGCACACAGGGCTTTAATCCCACGACACATCCATCACCCAGCTCCATCCCAGCCCTCAGCCACTGCATCTTTCAGAGCTGGAAACCATTCAGCACATCCACTGTTTCTGAGCACAGGATTTATACCATTATTTCAGGATCCAGGAAAGGCCATGCCTTAATTACAACAGCATGTGCAGAATTGCAAGGAGTCAGCCCCTGATCCTCCAGGAAAACATTTGCTTTCCTAACACAAGGAGTGCTTCTCACATCTCACAGTGAAACATTTTAAGGAATTAGGGACTGCCCTGTCAAGTGAGCACGCCAAATCCCAGCTTGGGAAGGACACCAGGACACCACAGGGACACCCAAAATGTCCCTGCAGCTCCAGCCCAAGTGCCACTTCCAGAACATCCAGGGAAGAGCTGCTCTGGAGGGGATTTTCAAGCACATAAGGGAGAAATTAGAGACACACAGCTCTGTTATGGTTTGTGGCAACGGCAGCTAGAATTGCCTGTTTGCAACAATTAAAAGGATGGAGCTGTGCCAGGGGAGTTGGGATGGGTTTTAGGGAAAGGTTCTTCCCCCAGAGGGTGCTGGGCACTGCCCAGGCTCCCCAGGGAATGGGCACAGCCCCAAGAGCTCCAGGAGGGTTTGGACAACGCTCTCAGGGATGGGATTTTGGGGTGTCTGAGCAGGGCCAGAAGCTGGACTGGATAATCCCTTCCAGCTCAGGATGTTCCATGATTCTACAATAAGTCAGTTTGCAGACAAGAGGATGAAAACAAAGCCCATATTTACTATTAACACTCACTAAGACAGCCAAAATCCATCTGAATTTTCTTCTAATTTTCCCAAATATTTTGGATTCAGAGAGGCACAAACACACAAGGACAAGACATACAAAATAAATGCAAACAAACTGACAGCTCAGGAGTCCCATGTGCAGAATCACTCTGAGCTGTCTCAAGGCAATGGATTGTCACCTGAACACTGTTGATTAAATAATACAAACAGAATTCCCAGGTCTTGATCCTTGCAGCCTTTCATCTTCCACCATCTCCACTTCCAAGAATAACAGACGAGTTTCCCCCCAATTTTCAGACCAGTAAGAAAATCCACGCTAGGGTTTGTTGCTAATTTCGTTTCCTGGTCAAAGACCAAAACATCCCTGTGTGTTCAAGATGCCTCAGCACAGTTTATATTTCCTAATCCTAAATTTCTGTGGCAGTGGGAATGATGCAGATGCTGCCTGAACAATCCCAAACTCCTTTAGTGAAATCAAACCACAAAACAACTTGAATTTCTGCGACGAGTCCCTGTCACTCCGGGGTGAAGGAGGAAAATTTACCAACAGTCAATTTCAAAGACATTTATTTAGAAAACAAACATTTTGTACCGTTGTTTTCCCCCCCACCCCCCAAAAAATGTTTGCACAACTGAGATAAACAAGAAGTCAATCCACGAACACTCCTATGGTTACAAGCCAACACTAACAACTCGCCACATCAGAAATACGTGTCAACAAACAATATCCACATTCCACCAGGGATAAAAACACAATCAGCATGAAAGGCTTCGGGTCTCAGGGATAAGAAAGAGGCTGCACAACACATCCAAGGATGCTTGGGGTGATCCATCTCACCAAACATAAAACCTGCACCTCAACCACGGCGTTATTTTGGAGTCAGGTCCGCACGAGTTTCCCACAAACCTGCTCTCTTTTTTTTTTCTCTCTCTGGCAAAGCATTTAACTGTGCAAAATTGCCTTGCCAGCGACAGATGTGAGTACAAAGAGAAGTGATTTGCTACAAAAGGATTAATACATTTTGAAAGTTACTGTCTGGCAAACTGTCAAAGGGACTTTTATTGGTTTATTTTATTCTGGCTGTCGCTAAGCCCGGTGGCACGGAAGCAACACTGGTGTGCAGGGACCAGAACGATGTCAAACATCCCCCAGCTCCGGTCACTGAGCTGCCTCTGGTCACCACAGAGGTCATTTCAAAGTCTGGCCCTGCTCTTCCCCAGCACTCCCAGCTCAGTGTGTGCCCTTGCAAGCGGACATTTGGCCTCTGAGCATTTGTCACCTGAGCACTGACCATTTGTCACCTGTCTGAGCAGTGACAATCCGGCAGCGAGCGACCACCGAGGGTTTGACAGCCGCTGGCAGAGCACAGCCCCTGAGCTGTCTGACCTCCAAGTGCTTGCACCCCTTCCAACAGGGACTGCGTGACACCCGTCTGACCCCTGACCACTGTCACCTGCCTGACCACTGACCAGTTCAGCCCCGTTTGACCTTGGAGCATCTGCCTGACCCCAGTGGGTTTGACAGTCGCTATCTGAGCACAGCCCCAGACCCGTTTGACCACTGACCACTGTCACCTGCTTGACCACTGACCAGTTCATACCTGTTTGGCCACCAGCGTGTGACACCTGTGTGACCTCGAGGATTTGACAGCTGCGGTCTGAGCACAGCCCCGGCGCTGTTTGACCCCTGACCACTCCACAGCCTTTTGACCACTGACCATTTCACACCCGTTTGACCCCTGACCACTCCACACCTGTTTGACCCCTGACCACTCCACACCCGTTTGACCACTGACCATTTCACACCCGTTTGAGCACCGACCCCTTGTCCCTCATTTGACATTCATTTGACCACCAACCACTCGTCACCGTTTGAGGACTAACCACTTCACACCCATTTGACCACCAACCATTTAACATTCCTTTGACGACGGACCACTTGTCACCTCCTTCACCACTAACCATTTCACTGACCACTGACCACCCATCCCTCATTTAACCACCGCCCATTTCACACCCGTTAAACCAGGCCCGCCTGTCAGCCTCAGGATCAGACACCCGAGGATGTGACACCCGAGGGTCTGACACTCGTTCGACCCCTGAGCTTTGACAGCCGCCGTCCCAGCGCTGCCCGCGGAGCCGCCCTCTCCCGGCCCCGTCCCCTCGGCGCTCGCCCCGGGCCAGCGCCCCGCGGCCCCTCAGGCACGCCCGCCCTGCCCGGGCGCTGCCGCGGCCTCCCCGGGCG
>VZUI01021636.1:0-36509 GCA_013401135.1 Cettia cetti
CCCCCCCCCCCCCCCGTCTTATTAAATTGTTATTCTGACTTGGAGTCTCTCACTGGTTTTGCTTTCAAACCAGCAAAAATTGTTTCTTTGATATCTAGGAGAAAGTGTTTACCTCAGGAGCTCCCCTTACCCCTCCTGCAGCCATGGCTGGAGCTGTCCTATGGTCTGTGCTCTCTCTGGTTCATCAAATTTCAAAGCTGTCTCAGGTCTTAATCTGTCCATACAACTGTTCCAGGAAGATGAATGGTAGTCCAGTCCTTATCTTCATGCCAATATCCTTTCCAAGCTCTGTTGTTGTCTTCCAATTCATCCTTCTCAATCCCAGCTGGTTTCTGTGAAAACGCCTTTGGTGTTGGATAATTCATGGCTGTGGGTTTCAGTATTTACATGGAGTGGGTGAACCTGATTGTCTGTGTAGGAGCTTTGGTTTTTACATGTTTAGGTTGGCCAGGGATGGTGTAAGCTCAGAGAGAACTGAAGAGGGTGAAGGAAATGAGACTTATAGGGCCAGCATGTGACAAAATGGCCCCAATTTATTAGGCAAGGGCTGAATATTTATATGGAAATATGGCCCATGTGTCTCAGACTCTGTGGGACCTTTGGGTGGAGAAAACAAGTTAGTACTAGAAATCCGCTGGAGATTGATGGGATCAATCGCAGTGGGATGTACTTATCCAAATTGCCTTCAATAGATACTTTGATGAGCATGACACTAACATTCAAATTGCTAAAATTGTATGAATAAAACTATCCCTGCAGAAATACCTTGGAGAAAGTGTTGTGAGAATGCCAGATGGGAATAACAGAGAGTATAAGTACTTTGGGCTGTATAAACTATCAGAATCAGACTATGAGCTACTAATGAGAAGCTGCCTTGAAGCACAGTGCTTGGATTTGTTAATTGATGTAATTGTAAGGAAAAAAAAAAAAAAGACATATTCATGCAGGTGTAAGTGACTCTGCCAAAACCTTATCTGGAGTACTGTGTGTACTTCTGAGCATCAGTGACTGAGGGAGAGGGAATTCAGACTGGAACAGGTGCAGAGAATTCATGGCAATAATGGAAAGCAGTTTAGACTAGAGATCTTGTTCAGCTTAGAAAAGAAAAGCTGAAAGAGGACCTGGTTACTCTCTGTGAATGTTAAAAAGGTAAAACACCTGGAAGGGAAAAGCCACTTGTGCTCAAGAACCATACTGACACAGGAACTAATGAGTATAAATTGTATTTGAATAAAAGTAGATTGAAAGCTTGCATGGTTTATAAATATCAGAGCAATAAGGTTTTGGTTGCTTTGAAACTACAGTGGAAATAAGGGACGACAGAATCTAAAAAGTTTTAATCCAGAAGTTGGTCAGTTTATAAAAAGGAAGGTGCAGACTGTTTGCCAGTAATACCAGATAGGCAGAACTTCATGCACTGGGAAATTCCATCCAGTCCATTGCTCCTGGGCCTATCTCTAACCTTTATACTTGGGCAGATATAGCAAGTGCCCATAACAGAAAAAAATAAAGCTAAACTGAAATTGAAATATGAGTGGCTTTTTGTGGAAGGGTGAGTGATTATTTAGAACATAATGTGGACCTGTAGATACTAGAATCATGTTCCTCCTGGTAGCAATCAGGTACTTAGGCGTGAGTGCCAACATGCAAACATGATCAGATAAAGACAACTAGGGTAAGATAGGGAATAAGAAATAATGTTTTGTGAACAAAGATTACATTACAGAGGTGGCCTATCAAACACCATTAACCTAGAACCTTGAAAGCAAAGGAGTAAGATATTAGGGAAAAATACTTTCTTTTCTACATGGTGCTTAAAACTCAAAATACTCAAGGACTGCAGAGTTTCACTCTACTGCAACAAAGAACCACACAACTTCTGAGCTCTGAAAGAAAACCTTACTGGTGGCTGATACATATGACTGGAATAAGAAATATTGGATGAGATGGGCCAAATTGTCTGTTCCTAAATTTCTGTGATAATTATTCCTGAGAATTATTGGCATTTCTATCCATCTTCAGTGTGTTCTTCATCCCCCAGAATAAGGATCTCATTTTAGAATCTCTGATGCTAAAATTGGAGTTTCTGGTAATGACAATCTGCAGTGCAAACCTCAAGGATCAAAAAGAATGGCCAAGGAAGAATATAGATGGCAACAATTAAACCAGCACTCTGCACCTTTATTTTTTGGTCCTGCAGACTAAAACTTCCTTATAACACATGTACCACGCTCAGCAGCTCTGACAGAGCTGTTATCTTTTTCTTCTGTAGAAAAAGAAGTCTTAAAATCTTTCAGATGAGAAAAGTCTCAAAGGTAACCCCTTTTTCAACATGTTTTACATTTTTGATCTAAATTTCAACACTGAAGATTCCAGATGCTATAAAAACATTATTGAAGTGCAACATGGTGCTAAGGTCATGTCTCACTGGTGCAGAGTGTATTGGTTTAGCCACCCAGCCTGGCACACTCCTGCCACTGCCAAACCAATATATCCTTTTTTCCTCCATAATTACACCATTTTTATCCCTGAGTGAGATTTTTCAGACAAGCTATTGTTGTTGGGGAAATAAGACTCCATTTACCACTATGCTGCAAACTTTTCCCTGCCCCCACAATGCATTCAAATGTATATTGCTTTTACAAAACAATGGTTTCATAATCACATATTGAACAAAGTGTAGTTGTGCTTAATAAAGCCTTAAAATACAGACATGGTAATTTTCTTAATTAACTCTAAAAAAAAAACCCTCTGTACAATACTACTTTGTTTTTTTAACTGTCAGAATCCCCTTCTAAGACTCAGATGCTGTATCAAAATTTAAGAACAAGAAGTCTTTGACTGGAGCATGGTAAGACCTGTGGTTGTCATGCCAGGGGGTAGGGCTAGGTAGGATTTATCTGAAGGTGCTGGAGAAGCTGGCTAGTGTAATTGTGGGATCAGTATATGGACAAAACATTTTAAAATTATTTTTTTTTTTTTAAAGCAAAGCTGCTTTGAAGAAGAAAATGGAACAGGCATGTGAGCAATTTTAGATGTAGCTGAGCTACGTTAGCAGCACTGGTTATTATAATGAAAGAAATTCCCACAACTGAGTGGGCCATGGGATTTGATTTTCATATCTCTTGTCCTACTTTTATGTTTATAAGACATTACTTTTAGCAGCTTTCGTTAAGACCTGGGATTTGGTGTTTAATATTTCTGAAACAAAATGAAAGATTTGCTGAATTTACCACTGACAGAACAGGGAAAAGTCCAACACCAGGTGAAATGGTACTTTTAGAAAGTGGGCTTGGTGTGAGCTTTCACATCTGGCCTAGGTGAGATAAGCTGGTACCCTGGTGAAATACTACTTTGCTATCTGGGGAGGAAGTGATGTGAGGAAGTGAGCTCTTACAGCCAGTGGACCAAGTCCCAGAGTTTCTGCTTAGATTTAGCTCAGCCAAATGCTTGTCCGACTCATGTGGATTCCTCTTCACAGCTTAGATATCCACAAGTACTAAATATCATGATCAAACTGATCCCCCCTCCTCAAAAAAATAAAAATAAAATTAATTTTTAAAAAAGTAACAGAACATCCAGTTTGTTAGTTATCACTCATAAATCTTGATTTCCAGTCTGGCATCCAATCTGCCTAAGGCTCCTATCACACTCATCCTGACTCATCCTTCTGTGTGTTCTGTAATTCCCAGCTATCAACATTGCTATCCATGCTTCCCAAGTACTGCCTTTGCTAGAGGGGTTTCAGCCTGGCAAAATGGGGGGGAGGTAACAACCCACCTCACACTGCCACCTTTCTCCTAGAGGGATGACTGATCTGGCTGTTTCTTCTCTGCTATTTCCCCATAATGCATAGAAATATAATCTTGTGGAGATCAGGAGCTCTCTCGAGTTAAAGTACATCAAGCCAGAGGGTTCAGAAGTGAAGTTGAGCAGACAGACAATGTTGTCAGATAATCCCCAGCTCCTTCAGAAAGCAGTATAAATGTATAGTGAATATAAGAAGGAAGAGAAAAAAGGAAGCTGAGGCTGGGAGTGAAAGATACCAAAATGTCTCATTTTCCTTTTCATTTGTGTCATTAGGTTTGAATAGGAACTGAGCTGGACCCTAATTCAGCTATGCATATTTCAAAGAAAAATATTTGATTTGGGCCATAATTAGCAAAGTTGGAATTTAAACAGAGGAAAAAGAAGACAATATAAAAGAAGCAATGATGCTTGTTCCTTTAAAAAAAAAATCTGTTTGATATTAATATTTGGTCATCTATTGACACACTAATAACTGCTTTGAGGAACAATTAAAGGAAAAATGGCTTCTTTGGAGCTAGGTGGCAATATAAAATAAATTACTTGATACACTGGAATAAGTAGACAAATGGATAGAAATGTTTTATTATCAATTAAGAAATAGTGAAAGGGACTCCTTTAAGATTGGATCCATAACCTCAACATTACTGTTTTCCATCTTGCTGTGCTTAGGCACTTCACATGTTCTTTGAATGTATTTTTTTAATGAACAGAGGGATGATACATTGTCTGTGTATATACTAAGATAAATTTACTTTCACCTCAGCTATCTGCTGTAGATTCTGAATGACTGTAAGGAAATGTAATTATTAAGGAGCTTTGATCTCCCAGTATTGAAGTCTAGACTTTCTTAGATCTTTTCTAGTGACATCATCCACGTTAACAAATTTTCAAATTTTCCTGTGCTGAATCTGCTTCTTCAGATTCAGCACAGGATGAGCACTTGCTTTGTTGGTCTGACCACACAGTTTCATAACCATTGAGCACTGGGGTTATCAGTCCTTTTGCCTTTATTTGGCAGGGTATGAACAAAGCAGTGGTTAAACATTTAATTTGGGCAAGAGCTTAAAGTTGTGTGTATTCTGCTGGACGAATATGACCCTTCTTGGAGTTGTGCCTAGGGATGCCATGATTCATCACATATATTCAAGCACAAGAAAGAAAAGGCAAAGAGAGAAAGGTAGAAGTATTTCTGAGACAAACTCATCTTCCTAAGACCCTGGAAATGGCTCTGGACACCTGCAATGTGCAACCTCCAGATATCTGGAGATGAACCAGGCAGGAACTGACTTTACAACTTAGTTTCTTCAGAAGCCAGAGAAAACACGGGCTTGTTAAATAAGAATCCGTGGAATTTTTCTACATCAGGTTTAATGTGCTTAAATTTGCAGGCTATAATTAAAAAAAACAAAACAGACTAGGCATCTTCTGATAGAAGGTTGTCCACTGACTAACAATCGTCCTTGCTTCTGCTTTTTCATTCTTCCTGTATTTTTCCAAACATGGATCTTCTGTGTTATTCTCTCCAGGTGTATTAATCAGGGGCTCAGCATCTTCTTATGACATAATTAATTGCTTAGCTATCACTGACCTTGAGTATTCAGAGCTGGAAACTGGTTTGCTCTGGCCAAGAGCCAAGGGTTTCCAAGGGTGGCACGTGAAGAGGCTGGTCAGGCTTTGCTGTTCCTGTTCACCCCGTGCTCCATGCAAGACCTGGCCCTGTGTCCTCCCATAGGTTCTTTGTCAGCTGGAAGGGCAAACACAGGAAAGGAGGCAAAAGAGGCCCACGCTCAAATTGTTTTAAGCCTGTCCTCTGTATGCAGATGCCTGATGTGATTTTTAAGGCAAATAAAGACAATTCACTGAGGTCTGCAGTGGCCAGAGCTGGTTGTTAGGCTGCCATACCCCACACAACTTCTATTCCTAGTCGATAAGCTGTGAAATCAGCTGAAACACAATGTGACTTACAGGGAAAATTCACTATATAGGATGAGTAACTACATATGGTAGAACTTCATAAGCTTACAAAAGCTGATCTTGGTTATGCAGAAAGAATGGCTGAGATCTGAAATGGAACTACTAAAAATGTCACTTTCTCGTCTGATTTATAAATTCCAGTTTTGGGCTGTACTTAGAGCTGTAATCAGTGTTTTGAAAGAAGTTAATCCCAGAGCATGAGGAGTGACTAATACTATTACTCTCCTTTTAGATTGCTTGCGCAGAGCTTCTCTTTCTGATCAGTAAGAGGAATTCTTTACCCAAAAGTCTCATCTACTTGCAGCCTCTGCTGCTCATAGTCAAGGATTACTTTCATTTAAGAAATTGCTTGGATGATTTTTATAATCTGCTCAAAATTTTCCTTTCCTATCTCCTATTTTTTCTCTTGCTTATATTCTTCTCTGTCTTACACTTCACAGAGGGCTATTCAAAAAAGAGGGAGGTTGCTATGATCTTGCCTCTTCTCCTGCAGTAATTTTAGAAGATTTAGTGTGGAGATAGTTTCAAAATTACCCCACTTGGGAGATTCCAGCTCCATTTCCCTTCTCTAAAGAAAGGGATAGCATCTATTGAAGAGGCTATCACCTCCGTAGTCTAGAAATCAGCAATTCAAAAGCAAATAATAGAATATGAGCTCTTCTGCTGCTCAGGAGTTTTGCATTAGTTTAAACAAAGTTAACAGTCAAAATGATGCACAGGCAGAAAACACATGCACATGTCCAAATCCAGCTTGACACACCAGTGATTCAGAAAAGGGGAAAGTCCTCCTTATGCTGCTTCTCTCCAGTACATTACCTTGTCTGCTTTTAATTAGGTCCCTGTTCATTGGAAGGTAATGCAGTTACCAGGGGCTCAAAGCTTCAGCAGTTTGTTATTGCTTTGCTTCTACTTCCCAGTTTCAAAACCGCTGCATTGGGTTGGGACTTCCCTCCCAGATGGTTGTCTCAGTTTCCCAGTAAGTTGCTTCAGTCATGTCAAATGTAATAACATTTTCTCTTCCTAAAGATACTTTCACAAAAAAATCCTCTAGCCTTTGCAGTTCCTTTCTGGGGCTGTTGCAGCCTCTCAGGGGGAGGCAGCATGTTTGAGAATGCAAGGGAGTAAAGCTCATCCCCAGAGAAGTATCTCAACCCAGTTGCAAAGTTTCTCAATCCTGATAATTGTTCCTGGAATGGAATATTCCCATATCTGTACTTAGTAATTGCTGTGAGCTTAATCTTTATTTGTTCTTTATCAATTTTACATCATGAATTTGTTGGGAATTACAAAGGTTTGATGTAAAACATAATTATCACAGGAGTATTTTTATAGATTTCAAAGAGGTTTTTATTATTTGATAGTTCTCATTCAGTAGGAGGTAAACAATTCTGGCTCACAAATGGTAACATTATTTTGCTTTTCTTTCATAAGTAACACTTAACTACTGTTTCTAATAATATTGCAGCAAAACAGTTTCTAAATATGACAGAGTGTTGAAAACACTGATGTGCAGGGGAAGTTGCATAATTGAAAAAAATCTTCACTTCTTGTGCCTGACACTTTAATCCATCCATTCAAAGCTTAGAGGTTTCTTGGTCTTTCAGCTGTGCTTATCTGATAAATGAGCTTTTAAAAATAGAGATGGCAGTAAATTCAAAAGGAGTTTCAAACCTCTAAGTACTGGGAGGGCGTAGATAAACTGAGCTTATATCACAAGCAGCTGCTGTACCAACAGTCTACAAAACAGAAAATAGGCCTGAAGTTGAATCATTTATTGAAATATCATAGTATTTGGTTATGGTGTAATCTGGTTCTCCATGTGTTATTCTACCCAACAAAACCTGATTTCAGTTTAAGATCAGTGTCATTATCTTCTGGAAGGCATATGCTGTTACTGTGCCTGCTGACAGGCTGCACACATGTGCTAGGAACCGGCTGTGGCTTTGACAGCTGGTCCCAACTAATTGCCTCCAGCAAGATAAACATGGTCTGGATTTTGATCAACTACTTTTTAGGCTAAGGGACCAAGGGAAGGGAGCTGTGGGAATCCAGGAGACTGATGGGGAAAAGATGAACACTGTAAGGATATTGTATCAAGGCAAAAATGCACGTGTATTTTATGCTTATAAAGGTACATTCTATGCAAGCAGTTTAGAACAATCTGTGATTTTACCTTTGCTGCATCCCACGAAGAGTATCTCCTTTCTTGCAGTGCCATTTTATTCAGTAATTGTCCCAAGTAATTAGACTTCCCACACAACAATTCACAGTCAGAAATATAAGTGTGAAGAGAAATGCATTGCTTCAGTTTGTGGAAGAAAATGTACCTCACTTCCACTTGGAATGAAATTCTGATCTGATTTATTTGCAACTGCCCAAACAACCTATTCTTATTCCTTAGGTTTCCACATGAACTCGTGTCTTGAAGAAATATTTGCCTAGTTGTTTATACTGCTGTTTCACAGGCACAGACTTGATGGATGCACCTCTCCCTTCTCATGCCAAACCCAAGTGTCAAGAGGAATAACATGAGGAATGCTGAAATTAATTTTGAGCTAGATCTGGGTTTGTATTTTGTGGCATACACTAAACTAATATTCTGTTAAGACAAAGGAGAAAATTCAATTTTTACTGTGGATTTGTTTCAGTCACATGCAAATTTCTGGCTGATGAGGCTGCTATGACTTTTCAATATCTATAAGGAATAGAATTATCACAAGAAAGAACTTTGAGAAGGAGAAGCTCAGAGCAGCTAGCAAGTTTACCTTCAATGCCATCTGAATTTGAGAGAATTAAGGCTCCTGGTTGTCAGCTATCTTGTGGTAGTTCCACTGTTAGCTGCCTTCTGTGAAAACCCATAATGTTTTCTCCCCAAACCATGTGCTAAAATTACCCCAAGGACAGAGGTGTTAATAAGCAAGATGAAACCTCCCTACTCTGGCACAGCACTGAAAGGGTGATGCCAGGCTCACAAAAGCACAAATGCATTCTCTGTACAATTACCCTGTTTGTGCACCAGTTGCAGTAATTGGATAATTGGGTCCACAACTGCCTAGCTACATTGGTAACTACTCATTGCTAAATTATATGTGAGCAATGTATAAAAACCCCCAGTGTCTAAAAGCCTTTGTTATAGAAACTTTCATTTTGTGAAGGCTCATCCTAATTGAGAAAAGCATGCCTATGAGCCATGATCTATCTTTTTGTTCATTCCTCTTGAATCTGGACAGGTCTGAATCTAGAGAAGAAAACAAACTCAGCTGAAAAGGAAAAGAGGCAGTTGTGAACACAAGCTCTTGCTTTTCTCTCCTGCTGATCCTCGGAGCTTTCGAAGAAGTGCCATGGGAAGTTAAATCAGGGGGTTTTAAATGTCCAGCTTTTAAATGAGCATTCTGACATGGTCTTTAAGTGACAGGTTGTTATGACATTTTTTCTCCTCTCCTGGCCTTTTCACAACTCTCATTTCAGTTAATTTTATTGGAATGACTTCAAAATGTCCTGACCTAAAGCAGTTTTGGAGAACTGAGCCTTGGCAATGGCAAACCCATGAAAAATCAAATTGCCCTACGTGAACACTGCATGGAGAGTTAACAGAGAGTTACCAGCAGGACCATATTTTTTACCTGAGAGCTCTAAATGGAAGCAGATGAAATACTAGTTTAGTGTACAGCTACTTGTTTCTCATCTACAACCAGTAACCTGGATAACAGAGGAAAGGAAATGCATCAAAAAATGCTGCCTGATGTTGAATGGAGTTTCAGAGATTTTAGAAGGTTACAGACTGTTTTTGGACATTAATAAAAGAGCAGACTTTTTGGATATGTAGGCAAATATGCTACATTCGGAACAGTTCTTTTTGGTTCTGTAAAGATAATGAATTTCTCATAAATCTATCAGAGTTCTCTGAGGGAGTGAACAGCCCTGCTGATATGGGAGATACCACTGATACGGTCTCCTTGGATTCCTGAAAGTCACTTGACAAGATCATTCAGCAAAGGCTCTTAAAGAAGTTAAGCCTGGGATGAGATGGACAGTGCTGACATGGATAGGCAACCAATTAAAAGAACTTGCTTTTCTTGCCAGAGGGAACTTAACACTGTGGTCCCATAGGGACTTATCTGATGAGCCCTGCTCTTCATTACATTCACAAATGAATGGAATATGGACTGACAAAGTTCAGTGACTGTTCTGAGCTCTTCTTTGTGTTAAAAAAAAAAAAAAAAAAACTAGCAAAGTTTGAAGAGCTGCTCTAACATCTTGTGATACTGAGTAACATGGCAGGGTGGGGAAAGGGAACATGTGAAAATGTAAAAGCTCACAAAAGGAATTCTAATTTAATAGATTTGATTGCACACTCTGAAGAAGTTATTATCAGATAGTACAGAGATTCTGAGGTTACAATAGCAAATTATGCAGGAGCATCAGCACAGTCCTGAATGCCAGCCAGTATGAAGCAAATTACTAGGGAAGGGAGGGAGACTGATGCATCAAACAATATTAGGCTACAATATTTTGAAGGCTGTGGACATTTTTTAGCCTTCATATCAGTATGTGTATATATATACACACATACATATGTATGTATTTATAAAAGAGTACTGTTGAATGACAAGGAAAACTGTGGGTAAAAAGGTTCAGTACAAAAAATCAAACATGGAAGGACTCTTTGTTTTCATAACTCAACGTTATGAAAAATGTTGACTCAGAAGAAATATGAAAAAGACATGTAAAATCATGTATGGGATGAAGATCAATAAGGAAGGATAATTTTGCTCTTCTAAAATAAGAGGGAGCATCCAAAGAAATGACTAGGCAGCAGCTCAGCTCTAGAACCCAGACATGGGGATATATGAAGTACTAAAAGTTTACATTGATTCAAAAAGTGATTAAAAAATTTACGAACATAAAAGGACCTCCAAACCAAAGTAAAACACAAACTGCTGTTTAATGCTGAGGTAAAGTGAGAGGTGTCTCATTAGGAGAATTTGGCAATGCCTTTCCCAGCAGTCCTTTATGATGACTCTAACAACTGTTACACATTGACAATACATACCTTTTCTTTGGCACATAGTTACTGTGGAAATAAACAGTGACTTGGCACAGACCTCTTTGGAAAACTCCAGATCAGTGAGTGCCACAGACATTTCTTGAATTTAATCTTGCAACCTCCACACACAATTCTTGAGCTGACAGGAGAATAGTTTTAGAGTAAATAACACATATCAAAACCAGTCACTGTGTATGGGAGGTTTTACCAGTTTGACTCCTGTTGAAAAAAAAGCAAGTGTCCCAAAAGGGAAGGCAAAGGTTTGCAGCTCATTTTTAAAATAAAGTAATTCCCAACTTTTGCAATGGATGATTCATGAAAGGGCTTTTTCTTTTTAATGTATGCAAGCAAGCAGTTTTTTGTCTTCCTTGTTCTGTCTTTTGGATTTTAATTCTGTTTATTTCATTTTTATGTCATAAGGCCATGATGTTCTTGATCCAGGTTTTAACAATCCATTCCTACATAACATGCACTTGAAGTACTTTAGAGAGGTTCCCTGATATTTTATTTTTTTTTTTTTAATATCTGGAACATTATGCTCGTCCTTTTTCATTCTGAGAGCCCTCAGAGAGTCACATTTACACACTCATATTGGATGCACTGGCTCAGAGAGATGACAGCTTCCCTTCAGATTACCATCTCAATGACTCAGCAAGCATCTTAAGATGATCAAAATGAGGATGGCACAACCCAAGGTCTGGAAATTTTGCAGACTTTGAAAGTTATTTAATTAGTTTTAAAACTGGAAACAGATATGTGATAGCACTGCAGAATTACTAGGATGAAGTTGCTGACAATAAATTCCCAACCCTGTGGGTTTTTTCCTTTTTCTTGGGGGAATTATCTTTTTTGTGGATATACTGCTGAAAGTACTGAAGTTCTGCCCAACAGCTCTGGCTTCTGTCATGCAAGTGCCCTGACTACTCTGTCTGCCAGCCAGCTTGGTGGGTGAGAAAACCACATCCTGCAATGCCTAAAAGCTGGGGTCTTCAGGAGTCAAATACTCCTTCTGCATTCACCTCTTGAATACACACCAAATATGTGCAGCTCCCCTTGTCAGGGTTCCTGAGGAATCTACCACAGCTTTTGGAAAGTTTTAACACCCAGGGATGTGCTATAGTTACATATTCAGAAAAAGGAAATGAGAATGATAAAAATAAATACAAGGAAAGCAAGAGTTCCGTTTCGCATTGAGTTCACAAAATACGTGGTCACCAGTAGAATTTAAGAACCACTCATACAGAGCTGCAGATGTTAATTACAGTTAACACTAATGGGTTGGAGAGTAAGTGAAAGAATGGCAACTTAAGAGTCAACTCATGGCCTAGCAAGAATGAGGCTCCTTGCAGCTGTTGCACCTCGGAAGGTAACTCATATTGTCACTGCTGTTAATATTAAAGGCATAATGGTTACAACTCACTGTAAGTTGTACCCATGGCCTGGTGAGGGCCAGACCCTGGAATGGAGCCAGTGGTTGGCTGCTGGTGGTCTTGGTGCCCTGGTATGCATCTGCTGGCTGTACCCGCCCTGAAGCCAGTCTTGGACTCCAGGTATGATGGAAATGGCCTAAAGTGTCAAAGGAAGTGATCTGGCACACCTTTAGGTCAAGTGTGACCAAAGGGACTGAATGTTTGCATTTGGGTTAGTATGGGGTGCAGAGTGCTTGCTGCTCTTGGGATGCTTTGGCATGGTCAAGCAGCACAGCCCTCCTTATGGCTCTGACTCCAGGATGTCCTCCCCTTGTGCTGTTCCAGTAGCCCCAAACAGTTTCACTTCAGGAAGCCAAGGTTTCACAGATCAACTTTCAAAATTAACCCAACAATAAAATATCTCACAGTCTTAAACTCTTCTTTTTCTCTTGGTATCCTTATATTTTAAATGTAGAATTTTAAAAGTCTTTTTAGTTCTAAGTCTGTGTGTGTGCCACTTTTCTCAATTTGCTTAAAAAGTGCATAGGAAATCACACAGCAAATAATATAAATATGTCAGCAGATTTAGGATCATGAAGCAGTATTTGCCAGTTTTGTTTAGCTTAGAATTAGAGTCAAGCAGTGTGACTTCTTTTTGCACTTAATAATCTTAGAGAAACAGCCCTGCACAGTAATTAGGCTCATGTACTCAGGTCTCTATCTATGACTAGCATTAGATTCTGCTGAAAATCTGTTATGAGATGAGTTTTCTTCTAACTTTTAAATATGGGAGAAAGAGTAATTCCTTTCTGGTTTTAATTCACCCAGGCAGCACCAGTCTCAGCAACTGCAGAGCAGTTATCAAAACAGAAGGTCAGTGTTGGCCGATGTCAGATTTGTGACTTTCATGCATACCATCTCCTCCTCCCTGAAGCATTCAGCACGGTATCGTAGTGTTCTGTGCCTTGGTGGGGTGGAGTGGAAGTTACTTGGACTAAAAGCTTTTAAACAAAATCTGTGACATATAATGTTTTTGTGTCATGTGCAATCTCTATGAAAAGACAAATCAATGGTGGAGACTGATGACACACAGTCAATAGAATATGTACAACTAAAATATGATTGGTAGCACCCAGAATCAGACTTAGGAATGTTGTAATAACAAGGAAGTGCTTTGAACACTTGAGATAACTCTAAACCTAAGATAAGCCATGAATACTTCACCTGTATATGAACAGGTCACGATACACACAAGTAATATTCTATCTCAATTAGGGAACTGGTAGAAGGAAACAGTAGCTCAAAGATCAACATCAAAAGCAACCTTGAAGTACTAAAAGCAACAATTTCCAGGTAAAGCCTGAGTACCTCTTTTGTACTGAGGAAGGAGTTTTGATAGTAGCAGAGGTTGGCATTTAGCTCTTGGGGTGCTGCTGGAGCAGTTGAATACTGCACTTCAACTGACTGAGTCCTGTCTTAGGAATCATAGATGAAGGACACAAAAATAGCCTTGAAGAAATCTGTTGGTGAGCAGCCTAAGCCAGGCTAGAACTTGCTCAATTGCTGTGCTCTGCCTCCAGAACTTCATCTCCAGTTTTGCAGCAAAGACATCAACTTTTGGCTCTATTAGAATAGCCCCATCTATTACCACTTGGAAAGAGGCAAGTCCAGAGTAAAACCAGTGGGTTTGGTTTGTACTTTTTTTCTGGAGGCAGTAAAGCCAAATTAGCCAGCATGCACTTGCACCCAGAGATGTGTTTAGCAGAGACATGCCAAAACAGTAGCACTGGTCTGGGCTGGGAAGGAATTTCAATGCAGCGAAGATTGGCTGTTTGAAAGACACTTTTCAGCTTCAGGCAGGCCCTAACTCACCACCATGGCATCTCTATTGGACAGTAGGAATAAGTATTCTCTCTAAGTGTTCAATATTTCTGGTTTTCAGTCACGGTCTGAATACTGTGGGGATCTTACTACAAACTCCACTGCTAACAGTTTATGTGACACTTGCCTAACTGAAAGACCTCATTGATCTGTTAGCAGATTATAATCATTGGACAAAGCTGCTGGATCTTTCAGGAAACTCCAGCTCTGTAGCTGTAGCAGAGACAGGCTCCTCTGTGTACAGGATCTCATTGTCTCAAGGGGTTGGCTGTCTCTCTAACTCTTGACTCTTTCTCTGTATTTTAAACATGTCCTTTCCCAGAGGAGTGATGGCAATGTGAGCTTCTGTCTTGTAGCTGAAATCCTCAGAAGACATGATGCAGACATGCTTTGCAGAAAACTTACACTCCTACTAGTACTGGACCTAAGATTAAACTTGAAGGCTTGCAGAAAGCACAGACTTATTCTCCCCTCATGGGGCAGCTGAAGAGTCTTTCCCCATTCCATGTAGTGACGTATGATTGCAACTTCTTTTCCAGCTATAATAAATTTCCACAGGACCAGATTGTGTGTAATTGCATGATCTTTCCTTTGCTGTACAAATGTGGTTCCCAGAAATGGGTAGGTATAAATTTGTATGTGGTGGTGTTGCAAAAATAAATAACTCATTGGTTTTTAACTTTTGGTGGTTTATTTGTAAATAATTTAAATTTTTTTAGAATCATGTTGATATTTTAGTAGCAAAACTGTAACGCAGTTTGGCTTGTTACTGGCATCTCACTGCTTTTCTAAGAAAGGTAACAGCCACAATCAATACCTTAGAGATGAAAATGTGGCCTGCCCTTTGGGTTATGTTCTGTCAGTGATGTTGGAGTTTCATACCTTTAAACCCCTCTGAAGGCTTGATGGATATGCTTAGTGGAGCTAGCTCACTGCTACATTTCTTACCATAGGAGCTTCATTAGCCCATCCCAAAATAAAGAAATAAATAAAGCTGATTGATGCTCAGCACAGCTCAGACAGTCCAACTGCAGTGGTTTAACAAAGTGAAGCTCTTCCTGTTCCCTCCAGACTCTCCATTCATGAATGTTTCAGCCCAGCTGAGGGCCTGTCCCTGCTTCATAGGCATTTCATGAGTATGAATGAATGTGTGCTGAAATCCTCAGAGATTCCTCCCATCTTGGTGCCAGTGGCAAAATTTTGATGAGAGAGAACTCAGTGCCAATATGGAGGAAGAAACTGGAGCGGTAGTGGATATTAGCTGCTCACTGGTTAACATGAGGAAGTTCTTTCCCACTGTTTAGATTGCAGCACAAATTAGCCAAATGTATCAAAATGCTTCAGTTCTGCCCTAGTATAGAAATGGTTTTTGCTCAAAACCTCAGTGTTAATTTCCTTTTACACAAGTTGAGACATGCTTGGCCTAGATGGCAGAAAAACTGCTGCAATTCAGTTATGCTTAAGCTGAGGAGCAATAAAATGCCAAACATTTCATAAACCAGGAGACCACACATGCACTCTTCCTGCTCATCAGAATAAAACCAGCAGAAAAGTGATCTTTTTGCTAGTGCCCAGTGAAGCCTCCCAGTGCAGGGAGAGCAGAGGCAGCCCATTGAGCTGCTAGCCCAGGGCTGGCATGACCTCCTCTCTGAGTCCAGGTGAAACGCACCCCAGCTCCACGCCTCCAGCAGACCTCCCTCCCTGCCTGCAACCTGAGGGGACGGGGTGCTTCACTTCTTATTGTACTAATTCCTGCTGCCCTCCTGTGCTGCATCTTCTCTTGCTAGCCAAGTTCCAGTGCTCTTTGTGAGCAGGGCTGCATTCAGTCCTGGAAAAATTGGCAAGTGACAGGAATAGAGCTTCCCATCATTCACTGCTGGCAGTCCTTCCTTGTCCCCACCACATCCTACTGTGGACCCAATAAACTGCAGCTAGGGACCATCATACTCACTGCCAAGTCACAGCAGTGTCATGGAAAGCCTCCCCTGACATCAGGATTTTCTTAGTTTGGTAAATTATGGCCTTGAACAGGGCATATAAGTTGTATACCAGCATCTGGGCTCTAATTACTTCTCCAGTGCCTTATGCAATGACACTAAATCACCCTAAGAAGCTGTTAAGTAGGACAGGTATTATTTTGTAGTTTCATTACAATGATAAAGGCTGAAAAAGGAACAAAATCACTTGTTGCTCATATATATGCTTCCTGTAACATTTTATGTATACCTGTGCAACCTTCTGATGTCCTGGGGTGGAAATTTCAAAGCCGTCTTACCTTAATTCCCTGGCAAGGAAATTTCAGAAGAGTTACAAAGGGACAACTGCTTCTCTGAGGTCTATTCCAAGGCTCCCTTTCACTAGGAGAGGTCTCCCAGGCCTCTTCTGCAGGTGTCACCAGGATGGCAATGACGGTGATGGCATTTGCCAGAAATGTACTCCAAAGTCATGAGGTCCCCACTGTGGTGTATGGACCCTCCCTGACTCTCTGCCGCTGGTAATCAAAAAGTAAACAGCACTGTGTGCATTCCCATCTGGGAGTCTGAGGCACAACATGGCCAGTTGTGGAGGCCAGTGGGCCAGCTGAAGATAAGCTCACCACACTCCCCTGGAGAGAGCACCCTTTGCAGTAACCTCCTTGGCTAAGGCAAGGATAAAAGCCCCTCCCAGCACGCTCCATAGCCCTGTGTTGATTCTATGTATCCTATTGGCCCTTCTCCTTTGTTCCACTCCTGTGCCCTCACCTCTCTCACCCTGGTGCTGTACCCCACCCTCTGCCTTTCCTATATAACCCCATTCCCTCTGACTGTGAGTGCAGTCAGTCTCTCCTCTCCACTGAGACACACAGCTCTCTCCTCTCCACTGAGAGATTTAAAGGTTCTCATCCCTGGACCCCTTCATGACAAGAGCCCAATAAAGACAATCCCATACGAGAACTTCATCTCTCCTTCTGTGTTGCCCGAAGCTCAATAGAGCTGAAATCACTCGGCAGAGCTGAAATCACCAAGTAGCACGCTGACCATCACCTGCTGCAACAGCCAGTGACACCACAGGTGACCCCCTGCAGCTGGGACCATGTCCAGGTGGCCACAGGACCTGTGTCCTGGGGGATACAAGCCAATGGTCCCAGCTGCCATCTCTCTCTCCACTTCTCTGCTTGCAAAGCCTGAGAGTCACCTGGGGATAGGTTTCTGTCAGGTAGTGCTTCTTACAAGTCCTCTCTTCTTGGTGAGAATGCTGATGTGTCAAACATGTTGCTCTGAAGATCAAAAGTACTTTTGCTTAACCCTTTTTGTTGGTACAAATGTGACCCAGAAGTAAACTATGTGGCAAATTTCATTCAGCAGCTAGGTGGTCAAGTGTGGAAAAGGGCAGTGCTTTTGGGTGGCAGTTTCATGTTCTTTTGTTGCTAAAAGGAAAGCTGATTAAGATTTACATCAGCTTTCTGTTTGAGGAACCATAGCACAGTGGTAGTTACAATCCTCATGCTCAAAACCATTAAATTTTAGATGATAGAGGTAATCATGGGAAGAAATTTTCACTTTACAATATTGAATTATTATTATCTCATATCTGTGTAAATGCCAGGATCAAGCACCTTTTTGGGAAATGATCTGTCAGACAAAGTGTAGGAAATGCAGTGCAAAACAACTGCCACCAATCCTTTTGTACATGTAGCGATGTATTTTAGCTGTTAAAGCATAGGAAAGCTTGTTATCATGAAAACAGAGATGAATGCATGGTTTTATGGTCATGTGGATTAAAGTGCTTCCTGTGTAGCATTTGGCAAACCTTCCTGTTTTTTTTTTCTTGAATAATTATTCATGAGGCTATTCCTGGCATGTCACTCTTATTTTGAAAAATGCAAAGTAAGGTGTCCTCTGCTTATTCCATTGTTGGGATTAATGGTCTCCCAGTGAAGAAATGCTGAAGATGGTCACTTTTATGAGTTTACCAGAAAATATGGGAATCCTGCAGAAAAGCTCGGTTGCACCCATGGAACTGTGCATCCCCTGTCCCTACCTGGCAGAGGAGTTTCAATGCTTCCTTTCCCTCCCAGGCTCTCTCTGTTTATGGGGATGGAAGAAGAGCTTGCTCTCTGTGGTGGTGCACCCCGTGCACTGCCAAAGGTGTGTTCAAACTCCTGAGTGGTCCATGCAGGCAGGTGGTGCATAAAGTGAGCCAGGATGCAGCCCAGGCTCCTCCTGCAGGTGCCCACAGGACACCTCTGACAGGGCTGTGCTCTGCTCCTCAGGCGCTGTTGTACCTCACTCATCCTCACAGCTACAGATTTCTTGGGTTGTGTTTAGATTACACAGGCACATAAATAGGTGGTCAAGGACATGTTAGGAGCATGGCCAAGGACACTGAAGGTCCCAGCTATGCCTGTCACCTCCACTTCCCGCAGCCTTTGTCCCGGCACAAAATGTACTTAATAGTTTGCAAGAGGGTATATGTTCTCTTGTTCTTACACAAGTCACATTCCTCCTTCTGCTAAAGACAGCAATTGCATTAATGTCCAAAGCACTTGGACTCACCAGGCACAATTAATGCCTGCTGTATCTTCTCTTTCATCAGGAAAGGCAGAGAGCAAGGATAAATTTGGCCAAGAGTGAAACCTCCGCTCAGTGTTGTGCTCCTCATGCAAGAATGTTATTGCAGCATTTAAAGAACAATCATTTGCTGACAGGGTTACTAGCAATAACAGGGCATATTTCATTAGTGCATCCACACAGGGTATTGGCCAGCTCTAACAGCTGCCAAGGGTTGCACTTGTAAATGCCAAAGAAAGTTTTTTTTTATTTGCCTGGGTACAGATGTTGAACCTGAATTATCTCTCAGCATGAGCTCCCTCATTGTCTCCCAATATATCTCCAAGTAATTTAATTTTATCAGGTCACCTGATGTACCTGATCTTTAGCTAGAACATCCCAACCTGCTTTTCCTAGTGGGAAACAAGGATTGTGTCCAAGCTGGCAGTAGGAAGGCAGTGCATGTACACAAGTGCAGGGTGCCTGTACAGGAAAAATTACAATGTGAGGGGGAGAACCACAGGAAGGATTATTTGAGCCTATTTCTAATGTTCACTTGTCACAGGCTGGCTGAGCCATCCTCTGAGGGTTCTCTAGGCTGAGTCCAATGGCTGCACCCAAAATGAGACTGTGTCTGAGTGGCTGAGCCTGACCTAAGTGCCTGAGGCTCTTTTCTGGCTTTGGTTTTCTCTTTTCTGGGTGCTTTGGTTCAGCTCTTGGGAGCATGCAATTTTTGAAACAAAGACATGAAATTTTGGCAGAGCAGGTTTTGAACCCCTATGCTTTTCCCCAGGGGTCTGTGGTGCCTGCTGCAGGCACAGCAGTGCTAGCACACCAGGGATCTTCAGGGCTCTTCAGAGGAGGTTTCTCCGTGCCTGCAATCAGGCACAAGAGCATGCCCGTTTGATGAGTCATTTTAAGCTCCAGTGACTAACCCATCCAACCTGCGGGAGGGAAGGGAATTATAATAGTAATAACAGTTTGTCTTGCCACTGGAGGGTTTCAAAGTGCTTCCTAAGCAGTTTTCCTTATCAGGGTTCCTCTAAGAAATGACAAACATGCAGCTGATATTTCATGGCCGTTTCTGTCTATTATCTTTTTAAACTGCTTGTTTCTTTTTGTTGCTGAACCCACAGCGCTTCTGAAGCCCTCCTGCAGAATCCCAGAATGGATCAGGTTGGAAGGGACCACCGTGGGTCATCTGGTCCAACCTCCCTGCTCAAGCAGGGTCATCCCAGAGCACGTAGGCCAGGATTATGTCCAGACAGCTCTGGAATATTTCGTGAGGGAGACTCCACACTCTCTCTGGGCAGTCAGTGCACAGTGAAGAAGTTCTTCCTCATGTTCAGAAGGAACTTCCTGTGCATCAGTTTCTGCCTCTGGTCCTATTGCTCGGGGCCACTGAGAAGAGCCTGGATCCATCCTCTTGACACCCCCTCTTCAGATACTTACAGACCTTGGTGGAGCCCCCTCTTAGTTGTCTTTCTCCCAATTCCTCATTTTTCCTGGCCGTAATAAATCATAATTTACAGTCTGGAAAATAATATGGTGAAAGCAAAACTGAGTGCATAAAATACCCTTTTTTTTTTTTTTTTTTTTTTTTTTTTTTTTTTTTTTTTTTTTTTAACACAACCTGCTAGTTTTAAAAAACATGAATGGTTGCAATGACTGCAAATTAATCAGCTGTCAGGGAAGGCAGAGGAGCCAATTCCCCGTATTTATACCCTTGGGATTGCTCAGGTACACCTCCAACAGAAAATGAGAGACCGTGCAAGGAGACAGATGTTGCTATAGTTTTATATTTTAGTAATATTAATTTGGCTATTTCTTCAGTCAGTTTTTCTCCTGGCTCTTCAGCTGTTTTCCCCTGTGCCTTGTGTACAGTAAGAATGTATATATCATAAATAGATTCTTGATTGAATTGGGAGACAGAGTGAACCAAACTAAAGCTGCTCTTGGCTGAATGCTTGGGTTGTGTTTTTATTCTGTAAATGCAGAAAAATAGCAAAAGGATTGTTCTTCCAAAACCTACTTTTCTTGCTGTAGATTGAGTCAGTAACCTCTGAGGATTGCACTGAGATCTGTCTGGAGGAGACTCGTCTCCTCAGCCCCTTTTCCTCTGTATTTTAACAGCTAATTTTCCTTGCTTGTATCTTCTATTAATTTTTATGAAAGTCACCCAAATTGCAGAATATGCATGAAACAACTCACATTTGCTTGCATCAGTAACTTAGTGTGAGTGAGGAATCCAAAATTAGGGAAGTTTGATTGGGATCAACACATGGTTACTGTTCCCTATCTCTTCCCCTGCACCCTAATCCCCTAATAAATCAAGTTCACAACAGTAAAGAGAACAAAACAACTGTCCACAGTGAAGTATTGTTTAAATAGTGACTCAGCCAGATTACAGGGTACTTTATTTATATAACCATTGAGAAATTTTACAGAAAGCACAGAAATAATCTGGTGGCTGAATTCTGTCCCAGACACTGTAAATGGTTCCTTTCTTGGGAAGAAATTAAATAAAATGTGTATAGACATCCACATATATATGTACATACACAATGACTCTCTTTTCTATATGAGATATATAAATATATGCACTTTCTTTATTGCAGTTATAAAAAAAATCCCTACTGTTGATGATGCAATCTATGTGCATAGCATTTGTATGAATATTAAAAATGTAAACTGTAGATTTTGCTAAATGTAGGACATATTATCCCAATGGCAGGGAACAGTTTCTTCTCATAAGGGACCATCTACCCATAAATATCTGTAAAATGGCTCTTGTCATTTTTATGGCTTTCATGTTATAAAAAGCTGAAAAAGCACACAGATAATAAGGAGCTATGGATGGCTAACTGCTCTGAATTTTTTCCCCAGTAGTATTTATCACATGATGTCAGACTTCCAGAAAATGTGAGATGTTTTATACTACTTCAGTAATATGCAGTTCAACTGGATGAATTAGAAATTACTGATACTGTTGGGTCATCACTTTTACCTGCATGTTAATGAAACTCTGATCCAAACCTTTTTTCAGGATTGCCAAAAAAGTCTGATTTAAGAAGTTTTTAAACATTTATTTTGCATTCTTTTTGGGCAATGATTTCTAAGAATGACAGAATTGACTGTTAGAAACTAGACTTACATTAATCTAAATATTATTTTCCATGCCATATTAGTATGTTAAGCATATTTCTATGTACTTCAGCATATCTATTTTCCCTGTCTAGAAAATATTTTCCCTATCCTCTCCATGGTTTCCACAAGTTTATTTTTAGAGTTTATTTTTCCTGTTTGCATGCCAGCCTGTCTATATGTTTGTTTTTCATATTAGTGGTGTTAACCTGTGTAACAGGGTACCTAAAATTTAATGCCACTTTTTACAACAACTCCATGAGACCTGTAGAGTTGCTGTTGCCAACCTGGAGAGCAACATGCAGAGTATATTTGTCAGTTTTACTACTTCCTGGTTTTGCATTTTCAGACATTTTATCCCTTCTGCTAACACACACCAGACACTTCTATTACAGTTGCATTTTAGTGCTGGGATTCAGTTTTGGATGTTCCTTTAGTTTTTGAGGGCAGAGCTCAGTGGGACACTCCAGGCTGCACAGCTGCTACAGTGATTTCTCTGTACAGATATAGATAGGACTAAGATGCATCTAATTTAGTTGTGCCTTCTAGTTTAGCTTGCTCCTTTCAGGGGAGGATTTAGGAGCTACAGAAAAGGTGAAGCAGCATAACTGAAGTCCATACCTGATTACCTTCAGATAGATTGCCCAGCTCGTTTCTGACACATATTCTGCCTGCTACCCCCTGGCTCAACTGAGCTGAGCTTTCTGCCACGACTGACACTAACATATCTCATATCAGAGCAGAGGGCTCCACTCATCACTGCAGGAATACAGAAAAAATAACCACTGTGGAAGATGAATTTAAATGACTGTCCTCAGCATAACAAATATACACCTGACAAATACTGAGATTTATAGGAACACCAGAAAAAGAAAAAGTTTAAACCTAATCCTATGGCTTGCCTTCTATGCCCCCATTGGATGAAACCCAAATTTATCAGCTGTTAGCTGTCAATTGATCAGTCACCTGGGTATGTTGGCAGTAGAATCATCACTCCAACACAGGATTTACAGCAAATTGATAGCACTGAAATATTTTTATGATCATATATCTGTACCTATATAGCTCTATTTTTACATCAGTGGATTATCAAAGATGAAATGCAATAGAACAAGAGTTTCTAATACATCTTGGTTAGCTTCTTCACTGATTTCTTTTTCAAATATCCCAGCTACTTGGAAAATACATAAAGATTTCTTAATAGCATCACATAGAGCTCAAATTTAAAAATGACTGCAAGAAGATCTCTCTTCTACTTAAAGCTATGCTGATTCTATTGTGTGACTCTGCAAAGTAACCAAACTGAGTTTATGTAAGTATTCTCTTTTATGAGGAGATCTCACCTGTGCTGGAAACAATAGCAAAGTATTCATTAACTTTAATGGAAACAGGATTTCCCTCTTACATTTTTTATTTGGTCTTAGTTTTTGTATGGACAAACTATTGAAATTATATGAATTGAGTTGGTCACATATACTACTGAATGGTCTATAAAAATAGACAGATACATAACTGTGCCATAGAGTTAAAGTTATCACTGTCACAAATAAAATATTGTTGCATTACATTAGAAGCTGTAAATTCAATAAGAGGGTTCCCAATACACAAATAAATTCTTTAGAATAGACCCCAGCACTGTAGAATACATACAAATGAAGTCTACAGGATTTTATTGCAGCTTTGCAGACCTCCCTTTTCAATGCTTGGCTTTTTTCTTTGGGTACCAATTTACTTCCTGTGTTCTAGAATACATTCTCTTCTTTTCTGAAAGGAGAAAATATGTTTTGCTGACTTCACTTAAACCCTTGTTATTGGATATTTCCACTCCTAAAAAAAAAAAAAAAAAGCACTAGCACTTACAGACCACAAAAATGTATTCACTCAGCAATTTTCCATGATACTTCAGTTTTAAAGTTAACAATAGTATAATTTTACCTGAACAGAAGTAGATTTCCTGAATCACTATGCATGTATGCATTACTCATAGCAAGTAATGAAAATATTCGAAGTATAGGTTTTGTGATGGAAAGATGATCTTGATGACATATGAAAGGAACATCAGGACAAAATCTCTTAAATAAAGGAAAACAGCACAAGACTATGAGGCTGACATGATATGCAAATTGAAATCCATGTGATATATGTGGTAATAAGATTGAATTGTCATATTCTAGGCTCATGAATCTTAAAGGATTCTGGGAGGATTCTCCTCTGAAGACGGAATTTTTCCAGCTTGTTTCCAAGTGCCACATTTTTTTCAGATGGGTTTGCATGACTCCATCATCTTGGAGCAGAGCTCAGGGTGTGATGCTTTGGTTCCTGACTGCATCATGCTGCAAAACTGGGTGAAAGTATTTCACACATTTGTCATGATGCAGTCCAGCATCTGTAGCTGCACAACATTCCCCATTTTTGTACTTAGAGTTTAGTGGCTTGATAAACAAATCTGTATGACCTATAGTTACAATGAACTAATGTAATTCTTTTCCATAGCATGTATCTTCAGCATGGTCCAAGTACAGATCACTCCTCTGGCTACTCTCCTCTGTGCAAATGGATTATGCATTCTCTTTGTTACCTGGCTTGTGGTTATTCAGGTCTTTTCTCTGCAGTTTTAGTTACCTACCAGTTCCACCATGACTGTCAAAAGGGGAACTTTCACTCAAGAAAAGTACATCAGTTGGCAAATAATTAACAAAACTCATACATGCAAAATAGGTTTGAAATAATTTCACCTTGACTTTTAAGATGCATTATTTACTGCTTCACTGACAATTACCTTGATAATGGAAGAGGTATTTAACATGTTTTGTTTTCTTTCTTTATGAGGTCTAAGTGAGATTGTTCATTCTAAATTGCTGCAGCTTGTTAGCGTGATCACTTTTCCTGAAAATTGCATCTTCTGAGTCTTTGCCTTAGAAAACTCTTTTTTTCTCCACTAACTCCTCAGACTATATGAGTATATTTCTTGATCTGAGTTACAGTAGTGTTCACATGCTGAATTTTTCTTCTGAATTTGGACTCTATACAACAGTCATCAAAATATCAAGACACTAAGCAGATTTTTTAAAAAAAGCTATTTTAAGTGTTTCTTCTTCTGCAATAAAAGAATGATTGCAATGCCTAGCATGGTCACAGTTTAAAATGTTGATATTTAGCAATTCTCTTTTGAAGCTCTCCTACTGTATGTACAAAAACATCCCATTGTTTTTGGGCTTTTGAGAAATACAAGTGCTGCTGTAGCCTGTTGTGAAATTAATTTTAGAAATTTGTTTCCTGTTCAAAGGCTGGGATGCTTAAGACAGCAGGGGATGTTATTAAAAACCCTTTAAAAAATTCATGGATATAATAAAGCTAACCCAGCTATTTCAGAAGTATGGTTTGTGTAATTGAGAAATAATGAAGTGATGCTTATGGAGGTCCATGCTGGCATCTGCTCTGAACTGCAATAGAGCATTTGCAAAGCTTAGAAAGACATGGAAATAGGAGGATCCTTGGAAGACAAAAATTATTAAGTCCATCTGATGATTTAGCCAAAGTGCATTATGACTTGAAGGGGAAAGTACAGAGAATGTTTCACCGGGCATGAAGTAATAAAAAACTCACTCACACCCTTTCTCCTGAAAACAATAGCTCAACAGCTACAAGTGCTTGGCGAGTTAAACCATGCAGGCAGTAGGAGGTACAGAGATTATGCAATTCTTCAGCTATCTCCCATTTTCATTAAAATGGGTCAGCACAGCTTGTACATAGAGTCTACTACAGGCCATAGTTTCAATTTATCTATAATTGCCTTGCCCTGCTATGCTCAGTACTGTGCTCCCACTGTTATTATAGACTTGGCTTCCCTTAAGAAAAGGTTTGGAAGAGGTTTAATGGTTGCCAGGATGGCTGAAAATAGTGTTAAAGAGTCAGATACGAAACGGAAACTTCTCATGAAGAACCAGCTGTTCCTGGACACATCCAAAGGAACTGCAGGCAGAGCAGATAGGATTTTGGGAATGAGTGAATCATTAGTGTATGGTGGGGAGCCTGCTTGGCTTTCATGGGCCAGGAGAGCACAGATTATGGGGCTGGCATTTTGCTGCATTTCTATTTTCTCAGGGTATGTAATTTTCTGTTCTTTTCAAAGTCAACTTTAAATAGAAGTAGAAGCTACCTTAAAGCCATATTGCCCCCTGCATTTATATTTTAGTATTGCTCTAAGAACAGGGATGAAATAAAAGAGGACCAGGCTCATTTTTTTTTTCTTATGTCTTTGCTTTTTATGTTTCCCAAATAAGCCTTCACCTGCAACCCCTTTTACAGAGTAATTTCCCAAGGCTTATGAACCAACTTTTTAGTCACCTTACTCTTTTACATTTATTTACTATGTATAAGGATTCCCTTCATGAATTTATTTTCCTGCATTCTTTAAAGTCCTGGAAAGTGTATCCATATGGCTGTTACTCCATTACCTGCCTCCTCCTCATTTTTTAAGAGGACTGGCTGTGTACAAGTTATCCTCCTGAGATTACAACTAGCTTCTCAATTCCTTACTGACCTTTACCTTTGATATAGATGTATTTTTTAAAGGAAATATACTCTTCAAGAGTTTCATTCCTTGTGATTATGCCAGCTCTTTCAGAAATGAACAGCTGGTAAATTCACTGAAGCAGACCTTCAGTGTGGTGCCACATTTATGGAGTGCTTTCTTGGAGCAGAGCAATACATTATAGCTTTAGCCACAAAGTGCAATCTAAAAATAATTCTACTTTGCTCCAGAGATGTGTATGGATTGATTATTTTTCTCCTTTAGAGGTGATTTAAGCTATTAAAATGTAGGATAAGTTCAAGAAAGGGAAATGACTTTAGACCAGGTACATTATATCTTTATGAGCTTCTGGCTTTCTTGTAAGAATTAATAGTTTTAGGTTTGAAATAAATCACTTATCATTTGCATGCTTAAGTAAGACTTTACTTTTGGCAAACAATTAATGTTGAAGTTTTAATGTGGAGGAGTGGAAATGAAAAACATGACTGTCGGGTAACTTTGCTGAATTTTATTCAATATGGAAGCTGTGTTTAATCCTTGATGTTTAAGGTTTAATTGTTCATTGTCCTTGGCACTGAAAATAAAACAAAGTTCACTCAGTCTGCATTACCAAATAAAATGCCTTTAGAATGTGAAATTTAGATCCATATTTTGTGCCTGGCATGAATCCACAAAGAAACAAAAAGAAGTGGACAGGGTTCTTCCTGAGCTGCTGGACATCACTGAGGACAAGCATGTTCCTGGTAATTCATCAGGCTTTGGTGGTGTTCAGGGGGGAGAGGGGGCATTGCAGGGTGCTGCTCTCCAGGGCTCTTGTGTCCCTTGCCACTCAGTTTGGGAGGTGTCTCAGCCATGCTCCCCTCCGCCCAACCTCTGCCTTCCTGTGCACGCTTTTTCTGCAGTGTGATTTTTCCACAGAGGACAGCCCTTTTTACACTGTTAAACTCCTCTTCTGTCCACCTTTGGCAAAGCTTCTTAAACAACTATTTCTTTGCCCTTGCCTCTTCCTGAGTACCCAAGAATGCCAGTGTCTCAGCAGGACTTCTGTCAGGTCCTGGAAGCAAATGAGATTGTAATTACCTGCACAATCTGTGGAGCAATAGCTACAGAAATCTGGGAACAACATTAACTGCATTTTTTTTCTTAAATTAAATTCAAAGCAGAAGAATACTGCTACTTGCACTGTGAACATTCTGTTGTGGTTTGAATAGTTCTGTCACATTGAACAGTTCAAGAAGTATTTGGAGGGTGCTTTCAGGAACATGGTGTGACTCTTGGGGATGGTCCCATGCAGGGCTAAGTCTTGGACTTGATGTTCCTTGTGGGGCACTTCCAACTCAGCAGATTCTGGGATTCTGGGATTCTGTGAATACTGAATACATATGGTAGTTTAAAAATACAGTATAGTCCATAATATAAGGGTATTTAATGCTGCCTGACAATTTGAATCTTTAGTGTCTCTTAAATTCCCTCAAAGACAGTTCTAACTCAGTTGAAAAATGTGCCAAAGGTGGACGATAGTTTTTGGCAGCTGGCTAGAGAACATCTAAAATATTTGATATGGGAGGGTTTTTGAAAATGACCAAAAATTGACCAAAACCCCAAATCACTTGCAACTTCATTAGCATCAGTAACCAGAATATAACAAAATTTTGCATACAAATTGTCATAATTTGGTGTTTCAAAGATGAGTTGGGCACTACAAAGATGGCAATAAGGCTGCTTCAGGCTTCTCGCAGTATGACTTTAAAATATACTGTGGGTTTGAAGTTTTCTTGATAACCACCAAAACTGTAAACATGATTATACTATATTTAGGGATTATGAAATAAATCTGAAATAATTCTTCATGAGGGATAAGAGGGTGGTAACAAACCAGGGAATGCAAATGGACTTTTTTAACCAACAGTGATTCATGTTTGGGATAGGCCCAGAGGCTATGTCTAAACAGGAGACCTGGAACCATTGACATACTTATGGGTCAACAAAAGTACTGCAGCCAGCCCCAGAGGAGATACAAATTGCTGACAGCCCTCCCACCCTTTTCCTGCTTTTGCAGAAAATGGGGCAGATGAAGCACAGTTTGTTAGGGCTGTTTTTTGAGAAAGGTTAAACTAAAAATTTAACTAAACTTCTTTACAGATGAATGAGACTATATTATCATGAAATGCTGATAAGGCTGGAAACTACAGTGGATGATTACAGCAAATCCATATTAGACATCATTATGTTATTCTATAAGGAAGAAAAAGGTACTGTTTTTTAATTTTTAATTTTCCCCCGGTTGTCTGGGATGGGGATTCTGAACTTCTGTATGTTTAGGGAAAGACTTTAACAGATTAAGAGTTATTCTACACAACTGGCAAACTGCACTTGCTCACACCCCACACATGGACATGCTTTGGGGAATTTCCTGTGCTAATTTCTGCATGTATGACCAATTTAAGGGGCCACTTAACAAACTGAGGGCTTTCTGTTAGTTTTATATTCCTCATCCTAGTTCTAATTGCAGATGGAATTTCTTGTGTATTTCTCCATGTCCTGAAGTCAAATGTTTGCTTTCACTTTCTCTTCTTGCTCATGATGTCACATTTTTGATGAAATAATGATTAAATTAAGGACACCCACATTTCCAAGTAGATCAGTCAGCATTTCACACCAAGTAAAATTTGCATATAATTTTTTTCTCTTTCTAATACTTATAAGAATACTTGTGCTTCATGAAGTGTTTTTCAGCAGGGTGAAAATGCAGAGTGAGTGCCCACTGTCCCACGAGCATGGTGCCCCAGAAAGACAGGGCTGTATGGGGGGGGACTGAGTCCACCACCATCTCTCATCTCACTTTGCTTTTCTGCTTGCCATTAAGCTCAGAGATCAAGAGCTGGTGATGGTGCACTTGTTTCTTCTGCAGAATGAACACAAGCTGGCCTAAAGAAGGGGAATCTTTCAGCATAATGACATTATCAGGCAAGGTGATTTACTACTGGGGAAAGAGCCTGTTGCACTTTTCTGATCATGTTTCAAGGTTTTGCCTCTTTTCTCTCCAACCCTCCCAATAATAATGATGTAATATATTAAATTAAGTGGTAATGATGTATGAAGCTGTGGTTATCATTAAATATTTATGCTTCCGGAGTGTTGTAAACACACAGAACAGCCCTAATTAACCATAGGTAGTCTACAATTATCTCGTGGTAATTACCCTAATTGGAATTGACTCATTATGGGAAATAGAATAGATTTTGTTTTCTGCTTGGTACTGAAAAATAGAGTTGGCAATTAACTAAAAACAGCAGCTGCTTCATCCAACTTAAAAAAATTAAATTGCCCTCTTAGAGCCTGTCACTGTTCCCACAATTAGAGCAGTTTTACAAACAAAACCAATAATCAGATCCAGCTTCCAAAGAGTACATACTCTCATAACCTTGTCTCTGTCGGTGTTGACTGATAGCTGTGATGCACAGAGATCCATAAAAAAGCCCAGAGCACCCAGACACACACAGATCATTTGCTTTGAGAAGCTGCTAGAGGAGTTAAGGGAGCAGTGAGAAATGCTTTCTTTTGCTCTGGGAATAATTCAGCTGTTGACATGGAGAGACTCTGCATTGTTTAAGCATGACAAGTAATATTTCTGACCACTGCTCTCCTCCCTTGGTCACTGGAAAACCTTGCAAATGTAAGACAGGGAGATCCCAGGATGCTTGCAAGAGAGCAGCCCTACTCTTGTGGAGCTGTCACAGGACAATGGATCTCTCCAATAGCCCAGGGAACTTGGCACTCATTCCAAATGCTCATTCCCAGGCCTCTGCAGCAAGGGAGGGAAACACTCACGAGCAGGACATGGCTGGTGTATCCAAATGCTGTTGGGCACCGCACTGAACCAAAGCAGAGATGGTATCTCTGGACTAGACTGATTCCTGCTGCTGCTTCACTCAGTAAAGGTGGTGTTGCCCCCAGAATCCCATCTCTACCCCTCTTCCCCCACCAGAAAACCCTGATTCCTTACATACCAATGTTGGGGTGCTGTGAATAGCAGGAAGCAGGAGCAGCCTTACCTGGAACTGCTCCTGGCAGAAGAGGATCTGTAATTGCAGCATGAGGATTGAGGACAGAATACTGCCACTGTGAGGAATCTCCTGTTTCTAATTTTGTCTTCCTATCTGTTCATAAATGTCATGAAAAATTAAATAAAAAAGAAGTTTGGGGTGTTACAAAGTCCTGTCATACAAATGTATCTTCTAAGTCATAAAGTAATGATTTGTTTTCTCCATCTGCTTTGCTTGATACAAATAGGAACAGTCTGCTTTTGCTGAGAGTGGAAATGCCTCTGCTGAAATGATCTTGTGGAAATAGAATGATGCAACAAGAAAGTGTTCAAGTAGCCTGTAAAGCCTGCACACTTCTACAAACAGAAGGAAAGTTCACAAAAGGAAATAAGAGTTGGAGGATAGCAATTGATCCATATCATATGCTATCCTCATGTGGTATGTGTGTATCTGTTTTCCACAAATAATGAAAACCCATTTTTTATTACTCTACTTCTAAAACATGACCTGCCTTTCTATTTGTCATATCTGTGACTTCCAGTGCTGTTGGGACTTGGTTCCAGTCTCTCCAGTATTGTTTTTATTTTTTGCAACAATTACATTAGCTGCCTTCTCCAAAGAGGAAACCAGTTTTACCAGTTATAAATGGAGTTAACTGTGAAAAATGAGAAAAGGAAGATGCTGAAGATGTGCCTGAGCAGTATTTCTACAGCACTTCCAAAAGGTAATATAAGGTAATGTTTTGGAGACAGTGAACAATGTGGGCTTCAGTCAGAGTAAGGAAGGTAAGTCCTGTACTTCTAGTTAAACAGTATTTTTCTTTATTGTGGGAAATAAATCTATCTAAATTGTTTTTCTCTGTTTTCCAAATATCTTGAAGTTGAAGACTAGCAAACCTTTGTGGGTAATGTTAGCTATTTGCCTGTGGTCATGCCTGGGGCAAGAAGGTAGTGCACAGGGAGATTTTTGGTGAGGTTTTCTACATTTGCATGGTGGCTTTCAGAAGACCATAGGGGCAGAAGGTGGGGAAATATATTGGTCTCATTGGGAGAATCAGCCTTGAGCCATACCATGATCTTTGCTTCTTCTCCAGCCTCTAACCAGGGTATGCTGGGACTTCACTTTGTGGGGCTGAGGCAAGTTGAGGCGTAATAGAGACAAGTGAGATTATAGAAAACAGTATTTTTGCTTGTTAGCTCAAATCAGGCTCTCAGGAGGAAGATAAGTGAGGCAACACCTAACTGGAGAAAGAGCCAGAAAGGGCAAATATCTTTGCAAGAACAATCTATGGAGTACATTGAAAAATGATGGCTGTCTTTCACAGAAATATGATAATTTTATTGAAAAGTATGCACATGCATGTCAATTTTACCTTTTAAATTTTCTCCCTTAGCTCATCCATGTGTTCCCACCTCTTGTATTTTCCCTTGTATAAAGTATCTTCATTTCAACAGTCTTCTCTGTGAAACTTCTTTCACTCCCAAGCATTTCTAGCAGAAGTCAGCACAGAGTGACTCACAGGTGACATCCTGCTCAGCCTCCCCAAGGGATGGAGACCCTGGCCATGCTGCTTCGTGTCCGAGGAGGGCTGCAAAGTTATCACTCAAATCACCACCCCGCCCCCCACCCCTTCCTGTGTTGCCTGAGATGTTCATTTTTTTATGAAAGAGCCCGTTCACTTAGTCTCTGTTTTCAGGATTGTGCTAGCAACCCTAAAAATTAACACTAAAGATGGAGGTGAAAGGACATCTGTCAAGGTGAAGGTCTGCACAGATGAAACAGAGTTCTGGCTTTAAATGGAGTTTACTGGCTAGTACAACCATAGGGACTGCAGACATGGATTTTTTGAGCAGTGCAGAGCATCACAAGAACCCTAAATATGATCCTTTTTCTATTTGCTTGTTTTTGAAGTACCTCAAGTTTTTTAGCTTAAGCTAGCATCAGTTGCATTTTACAAACTTATTCCCCCTTCAGTGTTGAATATTGTGTACAGAGGAATATAATGGCAGAGGGAAAAACAAGCAGTGTCTGAAAAGACTGCTTGAAAACCTCTGCAAACCAGAATGAAGTTTAGGTGAAGTGTCTAAGTGAATGTAGCCTCCTTCAAGATTACAAAGGGCATTGCCATCCTGAATTTTTGGCACCAGTTGTCTGCAAGCTAATTCTGATTCTAGAAGGGACCTGGCCCTCACAGCATGACTCTGCCTTGTTTCACTATCCTTCCTAAGCAGCAGGTTTTATTTGCATTAAATGTCTCCTTGCTCCCTTGGCAATATCCTTTTCCATCATTCACAGTAAGGGCATTTTTACATGATACTGCATTGTGCTATACAAATATAACCTTTAAATTTCATTTCATTTTTAAAAATGAATTTAACTTCTTAATAATTGCTAAAATGACATTTAGCTTTTGCTTTTTGTTTTGAAATACAAGTACTTGTTTCAATACCATACTCCAGTAAACAATGCACTATCTTTAATGGGTTCAAACACATCATTAAAATGTTTTAGATATTACCACTGTATCCCCATTTTTCTTTAAGTTATTCATTTGTTCCAGCACTCTTTCCTTTGGCAAGAAACTCACTTGCATAAGCTATTGGATCAGCTTTTCACTGATTTCGAACTCAGTGATTTTTTTGCTTCAGCAGAAAGGAAGAGCTGAGTAAAAGAGTTTTTAATTTAGAAATATTTCTTCTCCATCAGGAATTTGGGTATCCATTAACTCCAGCAAAAATGGAGACTCTTAGCACTTGGCAGGATTGACTTGCTCCTGTCACTGTATCCAGATTCCAAGGATCTGTGCTGCTGCAGTGTCATTCCCACTTGTCCTCTGTTTCTCACCCTGTGCTTTTCTGACTCTCTTCTTTAAGTGAAATCATTGGTTTTCTGGGAAGGAGTTGTAAAACCTATCCCTCCCTCTGCCACAAATATCCTATAAGATGCAACACAGGTAATTACTCAGAAGTGTGCTTTCTCTTCTTAGCGGGCATATAAAGTGCTGCTAATCATTAGTGGGTGTTTAAGGTGAATGAAAGCCAAGCTGATGACTGAGTGATGCCCGGCAGGTAAATCTGTTGTTTCTCTCAGTTGCTGTTGTTGATGTTGCTTGCAGTGACTCCTTCCTTGCTTTGCTTGCATGCAGTACTAGGGAAACAAGGAAAATATTTATTAAAATTATGATACCACAATAGAGTAAGACATTTTTTCCTTTTTTGGATTTATTTTAAAGCAGTACATTACAATGGAGAATGCAGTCCTTTGCAACAGGCACTGCAGCAAAGCAAACCTTGAAGTGCTCTTGAAAGCTCTCAGTGATTCCTCTTGTGGGACGTGTTGAATGTAAGGATTGTGATAAGGGACTCAGGTTGCTCAGTCTCACAGATACCAAACTGAAATGCACAGCTGGCTCTTTGGAGTTTTGTAACACTTCTGTTCACCTTGATGGAGCCATGTTCCAGATGGAAAATTTAAATTCTGTGAGAGAACCCACACGAAAACCTTGTGTGCCTGAAGTCAGGCTGAGTTGTGTATCCAGATTCTCAGGGGACAGTCGTTTTATGCTTTCATTTTCAGGAGATTTCAGCCTTAAGGTGCACCTGATTCCAGGCTTCAGACAACCATTTCAAGGATACAACCCATGAGGCAGGAGGTTAAATTTGGATTTGATCCACTGTCTGCCAATAGCTCACTGTTGATGGGTGTTGAACACAGTCTGCTGGAGGCAATCCTGTACCAAAAAGTCCCTACACCAGTGGTCAGTAGGAGCTGTGAAGGAAGAAGAAGGGAAACAGGTCAAGGCCCATTACTTAAGCATTGTCCTGAGCCTCCATTGCTGACACCATGCAGGACAGTGTCCTGGAGGAAGTGGTTCATTTCTCTAAACCAGTGAGACTGTTCCTTTGAGCTTCCTTGGGTAAATGATTCAACTTCTGTGCACCTTCACTTCCAGATATAGAAAATGGGACAATGCCTCACCTTAACTCTGTGCATGTGATAGGTCAATCAGGGTGGATGTCTAAAAATATTCAGGCATCTGAAGATGCAGTCTATCACACAACAAGGTTTTTAAAATACCCGTGGTATCCACCTGTGGTATCTAACATCTCTTAGTTACTTGTGAGTGAATCACAGTAATCACCTCAAACACTTGCTATTTTATGGGACTCAGCTCCCAAAGTCTGTGTGAAAGGAGTTTGGACAAAACTTTGACTCTTCTTGCAAAGATGAATATTACTTTTTTTTTTTTGTTTGTTTTTCTTAAAAAATGAGACTCCTTTTGTTCAAGTTTTTCACTTGAACACAAACCTTCACAAATGAAGATTTACATGCACAAGCTCAAATAACACCCTTTTTTCACCTGCCTACTACAGTTGCTCCATACAGCTAGCTGACTTTTCAAGGGGTTTAAAGATTAAAATATACATTAATTTGCAACTCCCTTTCTTTTGTCAAGTCTTGGTCACAAATGCAGCTTTATAAAGGCATCTGGTTGATATGATTCAGAACATATTTTACAAAACCACTTGGCTCTGTGGAGAGATTTGATTTCTTTGTCAGTGAGGATGATTGACAACCCAAACCCACAGAATCTAAACGGAGATTCAGACGCAGGATCTGACAGTCCATCTCCACAGACCTGTCGAGTTAGCAAGGAATCCTGCACGGGGCCGGGCGATGGGGGCAGGCATTGATCAGGGGAGGAAGGCGTGTGCTGGGCGTGCCAGACAATGTGCTGAGGATGGCACGGGGAAGCCTGTGCCGTGGGAGAGGCTGTGAATCCCCCGCTGCCGGAGCATCTGTCCCTGCGTCTGTCCCCAGAGCCAGCCCTGGCTGCGGTGCAGCTCCCCCTGCCCAGGGATGCCAGGCACCAGGCACAGCTGCGGGGTGTGAGGGGGAGGACAGGAATGAATCTTGTCATCCTGCGTGGGACTCTGTGGGTCTGGCAGCACCTCAAGCAGATGTTTTTGGCCGCTGCTCCAGTAGGCTGAGCCGAGAAACAGCACCAAGTTTCGGCTCAGCAAGTCTCTCCAAGCTGTGCTTGTGAGTGTGGCCAAGTGCTGTGGAAGTGGATTCACGGAGTTGAATCTTTGCTGCAGCCCTCATCTGGGACAACTGCTCAGAAACCTGTATGAATCATGTTACCAGTGCTAAGTGCTGAATCATGCACCTACCAAATCTGTCAGCAAAAAAATTTATAGGTAAAAAATAAGTCAGTACACCTCTTTAAAGTGTTGGCAGCATTTCATCAGGATAAGTACTTTAATCTTATAACTGTATGAGCTTTCCAAAATATTAATTTAATTGCACAGCCACCTTATCTAATTTGCCTCTAGCCAGATCTTAAAAATGATTTAAACTTCAAAGACAATAGTATACCCACATGTACAAAGACACTTGGAAAAACTATTTCTTTGAAATATAACTGATTATAAACTAGTGTTGATTCCTTGTGCTTTCCTTGCAGCATTAGCTCTTCTGTGGGCATGGAGTGCTCTTGTAATTTGTCAGCTGCTACCACTATTTAGGATCCAGTTAAGCTTTCTCACATTAATTAAAAACTGTAATTAAATAACCAAAAAGCCCCCCACTATGATTCAGTCTCTGAGTGTGCATCTGGCCCTTGTTTGAGATGGGGGGGAAAAAAGAAGTGAAGTTATGTCAGAAATTTCCGGGATGTTTTCTTTTGATTACCTCATAAAGGCACTCTGCTGAAATGGTAATGGCTGGGAAATAAAAGAGAGAGGAAGACATCTTTTATTGAGGTGGAAAGGACTGTGGCAAATCCTTCTACTTTGCATTTTGATCTCACATACAGGAGTAAGAGACCAGGAACAAAAGCTGCAAAATAAACTTTATTTAAAAATATCTTTTAATATTTAGCCCTGTAATATCTCAGTGAACTTTACCTAAAAATCACTCTTATTCTCCCATATTAACACAAAAGGGGAAGATGAGTGCTAAAGAAGCAGATTTACTGTTGCAAATGGCTACTACTCTATTTAATAGCTATATCTTTATGTATTTTAAAGGATCAGGGTATGGTTTCTGAATATATTTGGGAAAGAAAGAAAGAAAGAAAGAAAGAAAGAAAGAAAGAAAGAAAGAAAGAAAGAAAGAAAGAAAGAAAGAAAG
>VZUI01021647.1:0-114533 GCA_013401135.1 Cettia cetti
AGAAAGAAAGAAAGAAAGAAAGAAAGAAAGAAAGAAAGAAAGAAAGAAAGAAAGAAAGAAAGAAAGAAAGAAAGAAAGCCAGAACCAAAAAACCACCCAAAAACCAAAGAAGAAAGCTGTCCTTCCTTAAACCTTTTAAACACAGTGCTCTGTCATGAGATTCATTTGCTGCTAAAATTGGAATCACTTTGTGCCTGAACAGGTACCTGGGATGCTCTTTCTCTCAAATGGTCTCTGTAGAGTCCTTAAGTGTAGATCAATGTTTCTGAATTTTTATAAAGGCTTTAAAGGGAGTACTGAAAGGAAATTTGCTGTTTCTAGATATAGTAATGTGCTTTTATATTTGGAGGGATTTTGCGTTTCCTTACTGGTTTACCTGAAGGACCTGTTGGGCATAACTTGATATGCCTCATTCTTTCCAACCTGTTCATATTACTAGACACAGAGAAAATCCTCAAAGTCTTTGTAAACATGAAAAGAGCTTCCAGTGATAGAATGACTGTTAGAGACAGCAAGGTGAGCAGATACAGGTCACCAAAAAATAAAAGTATTCCTTTATTCCTAATATGAATGAAAAGTGTTATGGAACCAGAGCGAGTGTTCTTTTCATTTAATGCCATTTATGGTGTTCTTTCTTGCACTCCTATTATGTATGAGATTTTAGAGTAAAATGTCATCCTAATTTTTCTTCAGGTCTGATAATTTCAAGAAAACCTGAACAAAGAGAATAGGATAAAACACTTATTTAAGATTTTTCAAGAATTCCAAAAGTCCGTTTAGTCCAAATTCCTAGTTCATTCACAGTTTTATTAAACTGACTGACAGTAGATTTATTTTCGCTTCCAGTCCCCTCATTCTTTTAATTTTCTTTGATGTCCTCTGAATTGTAACACTCCAAAATATTAGTCTAATAGCACCTTGCACCCATTGTCTTTGTTACAATAAACTGATTTCTTGAAAACATTTATGTAGGAAATCCACAGGGTGTACACTGCTAACTTTTGAAACCACACATCTGTCTCCAGGTTTACATTAACAACAGAAATCTGATGAAGCTGTACAGAACTGAAAATGAAAACCTATGTTAATGCAGATTTTGATGAGTATTCTGGTTCTTAAATATACTAACATTAATTCAAAGATTTATGCTCACTGAAAGCTAGGTGTAAAGTTTGTCTGTGCACTCCCAGATAATTTGTGTTAAATTTTAGAACTAAACTTATATGAAATCATGGTTACAACATCCTGTCTATAATTGATGGTAATTGGGATTCTGGGGGAGCATTGGTTTTGGGTTTTGGTGGGGGTTTTGTGGTTTTTGGGTTGTCTTGGGTAGGGTTGTGGGTTTGGGATTGTTTGTCTGGGTTTATTTTGTTGGTTTTTATATTTTTTTAATGTCTAAAATTTATCTGAACACAGATACAGCAGCTTTATACTTACAAAACTCTGAAGTAGAAGTCTATAATCAGATCTTTCTGAATTTCAGTCTTTTGCACCATTACATCTCTGGGTGTGGACATAACTACTTGTGCTAATTTCTATGGTCTTGGAATTTGTGAATTAGTAGAAACATTTGACTTGTTTCTCACTTGAATTTTCTCCACATTTCCTCTCTTTTCCTTCCATCTCTCACAGGGGAAATGGAAAGAACAAAGTGTAGAAAACTAAAACCTTATACCTAATTTCGATAGAGTTTTGCATAGTTTAAACTTTTAAATTAGGAATGATCAGGATTCAGACCTGAAACCTACATCAAATGGGAATATAATAAAATGTATAATGAAATATTACATTACAAACAGGAAGAAATATAACAAAATTATTTCTAATATTAGGAGTATGTAACCTGCTTTGTGGTGTGATACTCACTACAAATCTTAGTGAGTTCCTTAGGAATAAAGGTGTCTTACTTCTCACAGGATTCAGGATTAACAAAGTTATACCTTACTAAAGGAACAATGCACAGTGCTTGTTGCTAAGGGAGAAGGAGAAAAGCTAATGTGTCACGCTGTATTGTCACAGCTGAAATCTTCATAAAGGACTGCATTTGATCGTTAAGAGATATTATTTCTGGGATAAGATCAGAGAATTACAAAGTATTTAACTTTTGCTTTGAAAGCAAGCAGAAATTAGTCAGTTGATGTTTGTTCATGCAGGAAGCTCAGAACTGACAGTTTTATTCTATATGACAAATATAACTGCAGATATATGACCTTGATTTCCATAGTTCAAACTAGAGCTTTTGAGCAAATTATACTGCAATTAAAGGAGAACAAAACAAAGTGTCGATCAACACTCTCTGACAAGTTATAGTGATTGATCTAAATAACCACTAAATATCATTTCCACTGATCCAGTAAGATTTCTGGAACTTCAACACGCGTGTGCACACAGACACACAAGAGAGTGGCTCAACTACTTGTCAATTTTTTTAAGTCAGTAGTTTTCAAGGGATTTGATCAAATATAATGAAGACACAAATTTCGTTAGTTACATTAGACAAACAGATACACTCACAGGCATGGCTAAAATGGAAATGGTTTTGTCAAAAATTTTAGGGAGGAATAAAGCTTCTCAATTAGATTCATTTATTATTAAAAAATATCTCTAAAAATGTCCTGATGGGTATGTTCAGTACAGTAATGGGCTCCTAAAATTCTTTTTTGGTTAGACTCAGGCAATAAACTTACCAAGATTTTTCCTCCTAAGGATATTCAGAGAGCCAAAATGTCTACTCTGTAAATAAGAGATTCCAGTTTTTCTTCTGCACTCTTGTATGCCTGAGGGTATTCTACTTCTCTCATCAACCAATTTAATAAGCCATTGACCATTTTATTACAATCCTTATCCAGAGAAATCTTCTCTGGCTGCTAGCACGCTAACATGTCCAGAGCAACACAGAAATGTCTCAGAAACAAATAATAAATATAAATACCTCACCATGTCTGAGATATTTACTTGAAAAAGTGGTAACTGCTGGGAAAATCTGACCTATTCAGAGTGAGACATTAATTCATATAACTTCAGAAATCAATTCAATTTTCAGTCAAATCAATTTTTAATCAACTTGAATTTTTCAGTTTTGAGTTTCACTTAGAACTTGGCAATCCATCTCTAAATGAATCCAACTTTCACCATGATCTAGTAGTTAATTGGTGAAATGAATCAAAAAGAAAAAATAGAAAAATAAATCCAGATCAGTTCCTACATCTACTTCAGTGTCACACAAAGGCAGAGGTGAGTTGCTAGGCTGAAGAAAAGACTTTTTATAGAGACAGTGATGTCTCATTCTGTCAGATGTTTTTATGAAGTTTTTCATTAATTCTTGTTGCTTCTCTCTGGCAAATTTTTTTTTTTTTTTTTTTGCACTCCCAACAACCTCTTCAAACTCTCCAGAATCTTCAAAACTATCCACTTACTACATTAGGCACTATTTATCTCAACATTTTCACTGTCTAATGTATCTAATCATTACTAAAGACCAGAATATTTTCTCATGGGCCAAAAATTTGAAAACAATAGCACTGCTAACTATATCTGATCAAAAAATGAGATCAAGTAATAAATAAATAAATAAATAAATAAATAAATAAATAAATAAATAATGCACTGGTAAGAGTGAAACTCAGTGGGTTTCAGCATAATTCAAAATGTCAGATGTGGAAATCAGATCCAAAATTGGCTTAATCCTTATCCATAAATTAAATCACCTAAAGCTGTAATTTTCATATTAAAAAGGTGTAGGATTATTAAATCTAAATTTTGAAAATTTGGGATTAATTGAATTTTAACCCACTAGTCATAGATTATCTGAGTGAAATATCAGAGCACCTTACCTCAGTCTTTGCATGTCACTCCTAGACCCACTTAAAATATTAAAATACTGTGCTGTTGGTTAATTAAATAATGCAGGATGTCCTAGACACTATCTTTATCAAGAGAAACAATTCCAGGATCTCTTAATATCCTTTCTACACTTATATAGGCTATGTAAACATATTTTTGATTTTTTTTGATAGTTCATATAGCTCTGAAATCATTAATATTTTATTTCAGATTAGGGAATATATATATACTTTATATATATACTTAATTAATTTCACTGCATGTAAATGAATTCAATATAATAAGAGCCAGAAAAACTGCACTAAAGACATTAGCAAAACAGTTTTAAAATAAAAAACTCTTCTTGCCCTTCTCAGTGAGTGACTCTACTGCTTTGTAGGGCAGCAGTCAAAGATGGTTTGGCAATGAAAACTTCCCACATGTGAAGGCAACTTCAAGCACCATTATGCAGATCATCATTTAGGAGCCACTCATATCTGAACAGATGGTGAAATCTATTCAAATGAGTATGTAAACATATTTTCAAAGATCACAGCACCCTAAATAAGAGTGCTAGAATTTATTTATCTTGAACAGTTTTTGATGTCTTAAAATAAGACAGAGATAAGATTACTGAGACAAAGATTTGTCAGTGATAAATGCCATTTCAGATGTCAAAATCCAAAATTTCGATCTTTGAAATCTTCTCATGGCCACAGATGTTCCAGAATTACTAAAGTACCAACTTTTAATGCCAAAAGGATCTTCACAAGCCAGTATTTCTGAAATGTATCATATCATATCATCTGACAAAATCTGACCATGGCTTGGTGCTACTACATTTTACCTCATTGGGGGCTTTGCAGGTTCAAACTAATGATCATAGAGAGAGCTGAAAACCTTATAGCTTTGATGACATCTGCTACATATGTATCGAGAGATTGCATTTAGGGTATTAATTTATACAGAATGAATGACATCTCTTCCTGTTTTCACTGAGTTTAAATGGCCATTAAGTATTTTAAGGAATAGATTCATATTTCATATTTAACTAACTATAAAATGACAAAATTTGAATCTTGCTATTTTCTCTGAGATCTATTGTTACTCTTGAAGAGCAAAGCAAGGACATCTCTTGCAAATAACTTTCCCTTGTTACGTGTCCTTGTTGAAGTATAACTTTTTGTTTTAACTAGTATACCAAGATATTTGAATCAGACGTGATGAAGTTTATGGTGCAAATACATTATTTAAAGCTTCAAAGCCACTAAATATTTTGTCTAACAGATGGGGACTCTATTCTGCTTCCCTATCTTCACTGACTTTTACCCTGGAACTACCAGAGTGCTCCCCAGAACAAAGCAAGGAGTAGCTTTTATATGTATTTTGCAAAAAGCATTCTGAATCATGCACGATCCGCATGTGTGACACTCACACTTGGAACAGACAATTTAGTCATTGTGAAAATCTTTTGAAGTGCAAATGACTAACATCTCTTTTCATCCTCTCCATGATTTCAGTTTTATCTGAAACATGTAGTTAACAGGAGAAAAGTGTATCCTTAAAGCAATCTTGTCAAATTCTTTTCAGCTCTCACTGAACCAACAGTTCCCATTTCAGTTCAGAACATATTTTTCTATTCTATGTGTTTTTTTCCTTACTACTCTACTGTTGCAAGTACAGCAATTTATAAGAAGTTGGCCTAGTGTTTGCATTTGGAGAGACAATGTTAGAAAAAGAAAATCAGTTGCATTTAAGTCTGTGTCTACCTGTGTCTAAAAAGCAGTTTCCCTGTGCAAAGGAAATCAGACTTTTTGATGTGAATGGTAAACTTTATTAATGTGTGCATTTATGAACACATATTTACATTTATGTAAATAAAAGAGAGAAATCTTAGACTGAATGAATAATTACAAGTCTATCGTCAACTATGAAAGATTGTTATTTATATGGCAAGTCAAAGAATTTACTTTTAAAATACATTGTAACAGTTGATTGGGAAGAAAGGTAAGAAAAATAAAATATTTTACTTATTATTCTAATGTAATCACAGTTTTAATTACAATATGCATTTTTATAATTTCATTTGTCATGATATATGTCTATCGAAGTCTTTCTGTAGATAGAGGAATTACCAGCAATCTGCTGTCTAACATAAAAATGATTGTCTGGGGTTGAGAAATCTCGTGTTCAAATTATCAAGGAAATATTGCTAAGGCTAAATAATTTTAGTATTCTAGAGAAGTGGTAACAGCAACCTGAGGGAATAAATCAAGAAGATCCTATTAATTGTTAATATCTTAGTAACATTAAAAACTATAATGGCCATATTTTGAAGCATACTATTTTACTCACTTTTACCTAAAGGTTCCGGCTTTCTTTGCATCTGATTGAAAAAAGAAAGGAAAATCTCTCGTACCTCATACAGTTTGTTTTACCTGTAATAATCAAGATAAAGGCCACTGTAAGTTTACATCCTTGTCAAAGGCCTGAGGAGAAATAAGATCAACAACTGAAACACTGTTTTCCACAATATATCTTTGTTAGATTTATGCTTTATTAATTTAATAAACCTCTTTCCTGAAATCAGGTTGTGAAAAGATTTGGTGAAATCTTTGCAGCCAAAGGCTGCCACTTCACACTGAAATAAGCCCAATAATCTAAACCCTAGAAGATGCAGATTCCTGGAGACAATCTCCTCACCTACTGTCAGTAAGAATTGAACCACAACACCAGTCATGGAAAGAGGAGTATTTTTAGATGGCAAACATGAGCTACCATGCAGCAGCTCATGAACAGCAAATGTTAAAGGAGTTCTCTTTCGACTCACCTTGTACAATATGATGAAATAATTTTTGCAATTACTGCAATGCAGCTGTAAAGAGGATACTGAATTCCTACAGACTGAAAATCTGCTAAAACAAAATGCATTGAAATTGCAGTGAAACTAAGCAATAAATCCAATGTATATTTGGGTAATTGAACTTTGAATGCTCATGGCAGATGATTTCTCTCGATATTAGAAACCTGTGCCGCATAGCACTGAGACAATTTTTCTCATCCTTCTTTGCAATCAAGAAATTCCTGCCTGCCTACAGTTTAAGGAATTGACTTGTCTGTCTTGTCTATTTAAGTATGCTCTCTGCAAAATCTAAACATAAGGTTTGTTCTTTCTATAATATTTAACAGCTTATGAGTCATTTTTCAGGTGTCCAATCTGTGTGCAGTTGTTGGGAAGATACTAGTTCTGCTTTTCAAAAACAATACAGGGATAATTTGCACTTCCCTAACTGGGAGACAGTAAGGTCACAAATGTATTTGGAATTTTGAAGAAAAAGGTTGCTATGCCTAAAACATATAAGATGTCAAAATGAGAATAATGAGGTGAAGAAAAGCTTTATTTTAGTGCCTTTTTGTAGATTTTTTGTTCACATAAAAACTTCATTCATTCACATCTCTGTATCTGCGACGTTGAGACCTGTTGATAAGTCCAGAAATTGGCTTCGTTACTGAAAAATTACTGGACATTTTCTTGGACATAATCCCTCTTCATTCTTCTAGTCTATCATGGAACAGAGAAGTAAGATGGCTCAATAATTTCTTTTAGGGTGTTAACATGAATACTTGCACAGCCCTGTATTTTTCTGAAACTAGAAAAACTGCCATAAAATGTTAAACAATGTATTTTTTTAGCAGGATAATCATCTACATCTGTCTTGAATTAATACTGACGTTGTCTTGAGAATTCAATTAACCAGCTGGTAAACACAGAATTGTCTCCTTGTTCCTCAGCTTAAATGTATAGAGATTCTTCCAAAAGGTCTGTGGTTCTTCACAGATCCAAGGAAACAGAGGAGCTGTTTTGGAAGATGAGAGAGAAGATAACCCTAATGTATCCACCTGTTATCTATCAAGTGTTTCAAAATAGCACCTCATGCATGGGTAAGAATTCTTATGTGAGTGAAAATGGTGCACATAGCAACACAAAGTGGGTGTGTTGATATGTTCTGGTAGCTTGAGCTCCTGCAGGAGGTTTTTGTGTTCAGATTTGCTGTGCTATCATTTGCACATATAAGACACTTTCCTAGTCATAAGCATATATGATCATAAATGTTTCAGAAAATGTTTTGAGAATATGAGTAAAGTAGATTAAGTAGCTGTTTCTTGGATCCTACCAAATTTAGTTCATGTACTTATACAATTCAGTGTACTGATTGTCTAAAATTAAAATGAATGGCAGTATAATACCCTGCTGAGAGTAAATATGATCACGACTTGTTTCTCTACGGACTATTAAACCATATGACAAAGAACTTTTGCTTTAATGTGTTTGAAAGAAAAAAAAATGATCTGGCAGTAACTTTTAGAGGTCTTCTGAAAGTGTTTTGATAAAAATAGATCAGAGTGGAGACTGAGACAAAAATGTGCTCAGAAAGAAGTAACTGTGACCTCATCTTATGTCAGAACATTTTTGTTGTATTGCATTGTTTCCCTGTGTTGGTGAAAACATTATCACAGGCTGATTGTTCAAGGTCATGACCTGAAGATATATTTTGAGTGATAGTTTTTCAGTGCAGACAAAAAATAGTTTTGAATCCTATCATCAAAGTGAATATCCTAAACTTTACACTTAAAACCACACATGTAAAGTGAAAAAAATATTTCTAATTTATTTTGAATCAAAAAATGAAAATAAATAGTAATAAGTATCAGATTATCTTCTGCTGTTCTATTTACAGATCTTGTAGCTTAAGGCAAGGATATATATCAGCTTTACAGAGGATTACAGCAGTCACTTGGTAGTTCATAAGACACTGGAAAATCAAATGGTTGCTTATTTTCAACTTGCAACAAGAAATGGGCCAAGAACCTGCTATTAATATCACTTTATCATTCATGTCACCATTACTAGGCTGCCTTTATCAACATTCTAAGTGCCATTTACCTATGAACTGGTACTTGAACAGTTTGAGTAGTGAATCTCTCAAAAATAAATCACTATCAAAGCTTTCATATCCCCAGACATGTGACTATACCATTAGGAATATCTATTTTCCTGCATGACATTTTTCTATATATTCAGAACTGTCTTATTATTCTTGACACCACCAGCATTTGACACCATGTGAAAAACTCCAAAATGAGTGTATACTGGTGTAAATGCTAAATGAAATATTGTTTGACTTTTCATTACCTTCTGAAGGAGCTATATTCTCTTTTTGTTATGACTGTCCACTGGAAATAGTAGAATATCTGCTAAAGGGTATTTTGCAGAGAGAAAGGCATTTCTGCACAGAGTATTTCTATATTATGGAATACCATGCTGATTTTGAAACACTAATGGTATGCTAATTTATCTGACAATGTAAGACACTCTTGTGACCACATGAACACTGGTCAAAACCCTAAATATATCTGGTCACCTCATTTTTTCAAGCTACTAAAGATTGCAGACATAAATTTCCACAGTGCTTGCCCCAAGGACAGTCAATGGTAGGTGTCAAAGCAGAAAAGACTAATTAGTCACCATTCAGTACTTCAGGGTGAGAAGAACAAGTTTCTGTAGCTTGCATAAAGTGATCATCTACACTTTTTTACGGTAGACGGTCTCTCTCAATTTTCCCCACCCTGTACCATTTTTAAGGGAACCCATGAGGAAAAGACTGCTACTGAGAACTTATTTTTTGCAAAGTACTTTGGGCATCATCAAATCTTTGTGTAATATATGATTTTCTTCATGGAGTCAATTGATCTTGGCTGTGTTTTCGTAAGTGTGTAGTCTGCTTTTAAGTTTGTTTATCCTGACATGTAAAGAAGTGTGTTTTGTATCTTTCTGATGCATGTAAGGATTCTGAAACTTTAAAGCTTGAAGCCACCTTGTACTTCTATCTGTTTAATGTGTGCTATGATGGCCCATCCTCATTCAAACTTTCATCTTATGATGTCTTTAAAAAAGCTTAATGCTTCATGAATGAAGAAGATAAATTCTTCATAGTTTCTAACACAGTAGAGTTGGGTGTTCATTAATAGCTGTTTGGAATTTCACGGAGTGTAATCCAGTCAAAATTATTTTCTACAAAGTATCCTGTCACCTTTTTGAACCATTTTTTGAGCTACTACTATTGATCAAGTAAAAAATTAAAAATTTAATAAATTTTTTAAAAATCTCACTGTATTCTTGTAATTAGTGACACGTAACTGCAATGCAGAGGCATAAATTCTTTTTTAATAGTTTTTTTTTCACCTTTGAAAGTACACAATTCTTCAAGCCTGGCCATTCAAATCAGATTGTTCACAACCATATTACACTTTGAGAAAGGCACATGGTATGAGTGCAATAGATTTTCAACAGAGAAGGAGTTTCCTTTTGTGCTGTAAGAGGAAAAAAAAGTTGTGACAGATGCTCCAGAAAGACTTCAGCTTACTCTGGAATATGGTTAAACCTTATTGATGCAGTTCTTAAAAATGTTGGGTTCATCATGGAACAAACACTCCCTTTTATCTATGACATCTGTAGGGCATATAATAGAATAAACTTATGAGCTGATGTCCTCATCTTGCTTTTATTTTCATTTCCATTATGAATTCTCTTCATTTAGTCAGTCATAAAAAATTGGAACACTTGCTCCCATCTGAACTGCAGTTTCCAAACATAAAGTTGCTTAAAAGATGAATCCAGTTAGTCTGTAATTAAACACGGGGGAAAACATGAGCATCAGTTACGGGTCCATGCAAAATCAAGAAAATAAAAGAAAATTCTGACTGTGCTTAAGGATGAGAACTGACTTTGAAATGAAGAATTTAAACAGGTTGTTTTTGGGTTTTTTTTCCTAATGTATAACTAAGACAAATGGATTGTATGTTGCAGTTATAGCAAGATTTTGGGAATAGCATTCATTCAATGCACTCAAAATACATGTCAATGCAGAGTACATTGAGGACTAAGGAAGAGCAAAGCATATGAATGATTTGCATTTCTTCCCTTTTCACACATTGAGTGTGAAAAGGGAAGAAATGCACAAGCAAGTGAATTTCATTCTTTCTCTTTTAAATATTATGATTCAATGTGGCATTATGAAAAAAAAAAGACAAAAAATAAGCAAGATCTATTTTACTTAAAGTTATGAAACAGAAAATATTTGACTCAAGGCACAACTTTTATTATATCCAAGCTGCTAACTTTTCTGTAAAGTTCTCTTAAATGAGTGCTGATATGTTGGGCTTTGTGAGTTTTGTTTGGTGGCTAAGGTTTCTTTGCTCTTCACAGCAGTATATAACACACCTGAGTTGTTGAATTAGCAGTTCAATCTCTATGTTGATTACATTTAAATGGAGATTTTGCCCTTGGAAATGTAAATTAATCAGATCAAATAACAGAGTGTATATTTCAAAGACTAAAGCTATGTCACACTACAGCCTTTTACCCAAATAGTAGAACAAGCACCAGCTGTGAGATGTTGCTGATATACTGACAGTTAGTCTGGAAACCAGGATTTTCAAACTCTGTAGGTAGTGTCAAAACAGGGACTACAAAAATCTCACAAAGGCTGTTTGGCCAAGAGAAAACCTTCCTGCTAACCCTGGAGTGGGAAGAACCCGAAAACTTCAGACTCTTAAGCTCATTCAAGGAAGACAAGGAACCCTTGGGACTCAAGAAGGCGAAGAGCCCTTGAGAATGCCAAGCATCTCAGGGAGCCTTGTATATTGCAAGAGCTCTGTGGTCACCAAGGTAGGAGATTACTTGTCAAGACTCCCTTGGAGCTTGAGAATCTGAGTATCTTCAAGCCCTTTTGACCTCCTTGAGGGAACATGAGATAAAAAAGAATCTCTTAGGTCTTTCGTATGAGTTAAATTAACTGACAGGCAGAGAAACAGAGAGCTCTGAAAGTACCAGGATCACCCAATGGAAGTCCTGTACATACCAGGACTTGGCCAGTGATACATGATATGACCAGGTCCAAGTAAAAATTTCCTTCTTTTTAGGGTTTTTATAGAGGTTGCACGAAGATAATATTTTGGTGTGCTTTTTTTTTTGTCTTTCTCTGAAACAGAACATGAAAAGCATGCTAACAAGAAAATTCTAAACTATTATGCATTGCATCAAACCACCATCTTGTTTGATGCCTCACCCCTCACAATCATCAAGAGCACATTCTTAAAAAAAAGAAATAGGAATCATACTCTAGATTACCCAATTCACTCATTTCACTAATAATTCTGTATGCCTTCCACCTTCTATTGGTAGCCTCCTCCAAACCTATAGAAGGTACTAAGTTTCTTTCAATACACTTCCAGTATTTTGATCCATATTTTTTTAATTTTAATGTTAGGGGTTTGTTTTTTTTTTTTTAATGGGATGAACAGGACTGCAGGCAGAACACGAGGATATGCATTCTAACCAAGATCTCATTTGGGTTTTTTTACATTCCTGAATGGCTAACATTCATTTTGCCTTTTTGTCTGCTGAAAAGTCTATATATTTTCAAAGACCTACCTTCAGAAATCTCAGAAGCTCTTTCACGTCATAATAAAGCAGAATCTTTTATTGTAATTATGTCACCAGGTGACTTTTAAAAATTAATTACCTTGTATTCATTTATTTGAGTTAATTTGCCACTTTATCTTCCATTTGTTTGATGCTTCATTCAAATATTATAAGGTCCTTTTGTTGTACTTCACATTCAGCTTTGCCCTTTGTGCCTGATTTTGTATTCTTAGAGAGATATTATCTCATCATTGCTCCTATAATTTTCAGATGTTTTGTAAACATATTTGACAACAGAGAAAAAACAAAAAGGTCTCTCTGAGAAGTCCCTGTAGTTGTGAAAATTGACCATTAATTGCCATGTTTTCTTTCTTACAATGGCTGAATCTTCCTTTGTATCTCTGACCTCTTAGTTTATTTAGGAACTTTTTTTCAGAATGCACTGTAAAGCCAAGAATACTTTGTTAACCAAATTGCATTTTATTTTCTCTCAATTTTATTGCTGTCTTGGAGGACTCTTGTGGATGTGCTGGACATTGCTTTTCTCTACAAAAGCTGTGTTGATTCTTTGAACCACCAGTATTTATCCTCTTGTTTCTACCACTTTGTCCTCTGTGGGTAATGGTGCTGATCTATAGTTATCCAGATAATTATCCAGCTTTCTTTCACAAGTTGGAATTGCTACACTTACAATTTATTCTCCTAACACCAACTCCAGTTTAAGCAGTACTTTGAACTCACCCATAAGGGATAGGTTCAGAGAGGGAAAATCCTTACCTCCTTTGTAAGCAAAACCAATAAATAGGATTCATCTTCTTCTTTTTCTGATAAAAATTTAGTGTTCTCACATATTCTGTTTATTGTCTGTATCTGCTGTATATATCTGATTTGTCAGGTTTTCATTAAACTGTGAAGCAATGAAAACTGAATGAGCATATTCCCTTTTCCTCTACATCATGTATTTCTGATTTTGAAAGTAGTATGAAATCCAATATTAATCCAATTAAAATTTTCATCTTGTAACTCAGAATGTGAATGTGACTTGTGGTAGCTTATTTTGGGAAATGCAGCATTTCATTAAATGAAATGAGTGATATTATGATTTCATTCAGAACTACTGTGAAAATTAAACCTCTTCAGTAGGACTTTTAAAATTGAAATAATTTATTTTGAAACAGTAAAGACAACTTAGTGAACTTTAGGAATTTAGGTTCACTTTTTAAAGTACATTTCAAAGAGCATTTAAGGGCAGTATACAGATACAAAACAACAAAACAAGCAAAAAAACCCACTCTATAAGAATACTCAGAGTATTCTTGAATTAACTTTTAAGTAATCTCAGAAATTATATCACCTGTAATAACCCATCCACAAATAACATAAGTGCCTTAACTCTGCTAAAACTAAAATGTTTTTCGTAGACCACTGAGAATTGACTTAAAGTATCCCACATAGAAGCTTGCAGAGGCAGTAGTTTGGCAAACTGTTTCTTTGCAGGTAATTTAGAGGGAAGAACTCTGAGTGTTAAACCTGCATTTTATGATCTGGGATATATCTGTTTTCGTACTTTTCTATTGTGATCTCAGAGCCGAATGCTAGACTGATCATAATGTCAAAGTGCAAAATCTAGTTCCCTTAATGGAGAAGTAAGCTTCAACTGGTCAGCATCCCTACACAATGTAAACCTAGAGCCTCTTGTTGCTTAAACATGCACAGCTGATCTGTGTCATTTTGTCAGTATATGGTGGATTTGCATACAGAAAGATTCAGGCCGAATATCAACAATAATAGGGTTATTGAAGCATGGAAAGAGACTGCCCATTGAGACTTTGCTATCTCTTTCAATAGAGAATTTAAGGACTGGTTACATAAACATATATCAGGAATGACAAATATATAGTTCATCTAGCCTTGTGCCAGAGAACTTGGTGACCTCTTAAAGGCCCTCTCATTTTTATTTCCCTATGATTCTATGAAGATTTGAAAATAAATACAATAAAAGCTTTGAGATGGAGTAAAGGAGCCATATAATGTTTTGAAAAGATGACACCAATGCTGTCTTCCTGGGACTTCTGCCAGGTATGATTTTTAACAACAGCTTTTCTGAACACTTATACTACTGAATCCCTCAATTCATTTTCATTGAAGTCTTTATTCTTAAATCCATATAAAGACATTAGGCATCTGAACAGAAGGGAAACACATTCTGATCTTTAGGAATTGAGCAGTATGCTACAAATATTAATAAATGCAAATATGTCTACAGAGAACGTTTATGTAGTGTAGATATTTTCCTATTTGACCTCTCTCAATTCAAACTGCTGGGCAGGTCATCTGACTGGTACTATATACATGCAAATCCCAGAGGGTTTAATGAGCCTTTCAATCCTTTTAATACAGCCAGAGGAAAAATGGTCATTTTCTGTCAAAGCCTCATTTTGGTATAAATTTTAATGATAAAATCAAGTTATAGTGTTAATTGTTGCAATGTAATTTAGATATGACAATATGTACGAAATCTAAAATAACCTTGAAAAGTACTTGAAAACATAAATATAATGTGCACTTAGCAGTTAGGTATGCTATGTGCAAGATTATATCTTGATAATGTCTCTCATTTGTACAACAACAATATAGGCCTTAATTAATTTGTCACAATCTATTTTCTTCTAAAAAGATTTTTTACACACAAGAGCAAAGCAATAGCACCATCTAGAAGAAGCCTACTTTCAGTTATATGTTTGTCCTTTCATGTCTATCTTTTTTTCTCCCTCCTCTGCACCGTCTAGATGATAGCCCTTCTGTGTTTCCAATTCGGTCAAAGTTGTATAGACTTTTAATACTGTAGTTATTTGAACAGAGAATCAAAAAATTTAAATTAAATTAATATTCTTCTATTTAAAGAAAAATCTCTAAAAAATGTCAGAGAATTACTTAGCAGAATTTTATTTCTTTATATTAGACTGAGAAATTATTCAACCATTCTTACATTTTTACAAAATAGAAAGACAGAATCAGATACTCGGCAGAAAAAAAGTTTACACAAATGGATAAAGCTTATAAAAGTATAAGAAACTGAGAATGGACCCTAAAATCAAAAATGCTAAAACACCTGAGCTAAGCATTTTTACTAGATATTCCTTCCAGGATTTTTTCTCATATTGGTAATACTGGACCAATATTAACATGCCATGTGGCCATAGTGCAGATGAAAAAATATTTGTCTCATATAATACCATGATAATGCAGATAAAATTTTCTGCCACCAAAAAGTAAAAAAAAAAAAAAAAAAAAAAAAAAAAAAAAAACCTGACATAAAATTTTGTCTGTAGGCAAAGAACAGTGGCTCAGGTGTCCAGTACATCAATAGTTTCTTATTTCCAGCACTGGATTTTCCAGGAACTTTTAATATATAAAACAAAGCCCCACGGTAAGCTTCTTTAGGGTGCAGCACCTCTATTTTAAATCTAGTCTAAATCAGAGAAAGCACCTCTAGTCTAAATCAGAGAAAGAAAAACCAAAAAACCCTTGAATCAGAATTTCACAGATTTCAGGTGCAGGTTTTCTGATCAGATCTTAAAAATATTTTAGAGAAGGTAAGGACAAAGTGTTGAACCTTGTAGCTGGGAAGAAAGGGGAGTATTTTTCTATCATTTCCTTCACAGTGATGACAAAATCCTGCAAAATTTTATCAGATACTCTTGCAGGCTAGACATATAATCTGGGATAAAAATTTAAGTTTTGTTATGTTTTGTTTTAAAACTAGATGATTAAACTTGTTATCTGCTTTCCTTCCCAAAATTTGAATTGATCTTTTAGTTTCCCTGGGTCCTGGCCATAAAGTAGCAACTGAACTAGAAATTATAGAGAGAGTCATGTTATTGTGGAGAAGGAAAGACAAACATAGTGTGTCCTTGTCAATCATCGTGCACAAGCTGGAATTTTCTCCACATGGGAAATGTTGCGGTTAAGCATATTGCATTACTGCATGTCTACTATGAGGGGAGACAAGCATCACAGACAGAAGCAGTAAGGCAGAACTGTGTTGCGCAAAGAAGGTCTGTACATGGATACCTGAGCTAGCCCCAGGCAATGTTGATACCATCATGTGGTACACACAGCCTCCTGTTCCAGAGAAGCAACCCTGATTTCATGGGTGCCTTGTAGCTCAAGCTTCTTCAGGCCACGGTGATGATCCTGATGGAGATTTCTGCCTGGCAGTGAGGGAATCAGTGCCAATTTAGGACAAGCCATGCTGTGCTCTGTGGCACACTGCAGACATACCTGCAGACTTTACCTGCTCCGTGAGGAGAGAGGCCCACTAAAGATGTGAGACACTAAAATTGTAGCAAAAACCAAACTGCCCAAAATTCTTGTTTCACAGAGTCACAGGATGATGAGGGTTGGAAGGGACTTCTGAAGGTCATCTGACCCCACTGCTAAAGCATGTTCACCTGCAGCACATTGCACAGGATCGTGTCCAGGAGGGATTTGAATATCTCCAGAGAAGGAGACCTCACCACCTCTCTGTGCAGCCTGTTTCAGTGCTCTGAGCAATGCTTCTTCACATGTAAAGTGCCTTCCTTGTGTATAAGTTAAAGTCTGCACAAGATGGAAGTTGTAATTTTGCAAAGCATAGAAAGCACTTCACACCTTCAAAAGAGAACTTCACATCTTCTGTGTTTTGGACCTCACACCTTCTGTGGACTTAGAGGTGGCAATCGTCACAACTGCACAGCTGAGGTCTGGCATCCAACACAGTGCAATTATGGTGTAACAGTTGAAATTCCTATTCAGTACAGATGGGAAGAGAATCAATAAGAAAAATGGCACAACATAAACAATAAATATGGTATATAATATTTTGGGGTTTTTTTGAGTCAGCTTATAAAGTGCAGGAACAGGAGATATGCCTTAATATATTTTAACTTGAATTTAAAATGTATTAAATGTAAGAGATTTAGACTTACTTATTTCATGTTCTAAGTACAAAGAATCAGGACACTGGTATTTAGTGTTTTTTTTAATTAAAATAGCAGTTTACTCTAAGCCCTGGAATTAATTACTTTTTGAACTGCTTCTCTGCTCTGCTAATAATGTTTGACAGTTTTAAAATAGAATAGCTAAACTTGAGGCTATTCAGTTTAGTAGGCTGATGCAGAGTGCACTGACAAAGATGAACTGTAATTTAAAAAACCGTCATGTGCAAGAGGATACTATTCATTTAATGATGAAGACCTCTGTGAAAATTTGCATATGCACACTGTGAATGAAAAGACATTCAGAAGATGGAAACTGAAAGTAATTTGAACATTTATTGACTTAATGATACTAAATTTTGTCCTAGCTGTGACTTTAAAAAGAGATGATTATTTTTACATGAGATTGGGCCTTGGAAAGAAATAGTTCACATTTTCCAGGAAATGTGTGTTAAAAATTCTGGGTTCAACATATTTTTCTTAATTATGAAGAAATGTTACAGGACATAAATTATAGGACATGCATTTTAAACAAGAAACAGAAAAATTTTCACCCATGACAACTTATTCATGTAAATAATAGTCAAAAGACTCTGTATTTTTAGTTACCTTTTTGGAAAAGCAACTTTTAAGCATACTAACATATAGTCCCAAAGCATAATGCAATCATTTTGCCTTATTTAGAATATTTTGATGCCAGTTTCCTGAAAGCAAAACCTCATATATACAGATTCCTAGGTCTGTTAGTATTTGTAAAGAATCAATTTTACTTGAGGAAAGTCTTCAGTGTTATCCATTAATATCCTATTATCTCCATTAGTACTATGCCTACTTACCTTATATATGTACTGTTTCCATCTTCTGCCAACCTTCCCCTTTGTTCCCATCTCAAGATTAAGAAAAGGACAACACAATGAAAACTGTGTGTTAGTCCAGAAGCTAGTCTTTAAAAATAAGACTTCACTTGAACTGACAAATGTGTATCCAGCATCTTCAGTGAAATTCTCTTGATTTACAACTGCAGATCAAGCCAGGCTTTTCCTTTTAATTCAGTGTTCCCAAATAACTCTTCCACTTCTGTCTTCATCTCAATCTAGTTTGCAGTACATAATTTATTTACTTGTAGCTTTGCTGCATGCACTACGTATATAACTCATGTGCTAGATATAGCAAAGGTGCTGACTTGGAAGTTAGAAAATTGCATGCAGCTTTCAAATTCCTTTTCCATAAGAGATTATAAATAAATGCTTTTTTTTGAACCAGGTCTATAGTAACCTCATAGTATCTTGCAATGACTAATATAACTCCAAAATATATGATTTGCCACCACCTCTGTTACTCTCTTGAAAGGATGAAATGTTTGGCAAGACAGCAAGATTCATGAACTTCTTTCCATGGCACAATATTATAAATATTCCACCTAAAAAATAAATATTACTCAGCCTGCCTCCTTAGTGTAGAAAAGAGTATTTGTGTTAAATGGTAAATTGAGCCCTATTAACAATTCCCTGAAAAATACATTTGATAACAGCATTCCACTGGAACACAAATGAAATAAGAATTAGTTGAACTTTCCAATAAATCTTTCTAAGACTCTGCCCTATTATGTAGGAAAAATGGTGCTGTTTTGTCTTATTAAGGATGTCATTTCTTTTTTCAGTACCAAAAAAGAACATTTCAGGAAAATATCCAAGTATCTATGTAACTGAATTATATTTTCTCTTAAGTACTCTTCATTCTTACAATGAAGAACAGGTTCGTACTGTTCTTATATATGTCATATTATTTCTAAATATAGTTTTCAGATGGGACCGCCATTGAGTATTTGGGTTTATTTACCCTAAATAGAGTTATAGGAAAAAGAGTGAAGTAGAAGCTGCAATGGAATGGCTCAGAGGTAAGTGCAGATGAATCAGCTAATAATAAACTAGTAATTTTTTGCTAATTTTTATTATGTAGTAACCATAGTAGTTTTGTAAGGAACTACTAGTTCTCTATTTTAAGATTAATTTCAGCTTATACCACTTCAGGTTTTAATTTTAAATTATGCAGATTCCCATGGTGTATCTTCCACTGTTGTCTTCGAATTCTTAACCTATGATGATTCAGAATATAATCTTGGAAAGATTTACCACAAGTTTCATGTGGTTTTACTGTTGTTTCTTTGAAAACTGATTATTAATCATTTTTTCTTGTTCTTTTGTTCTCATTTTTTGGGTTTTATTTGATGTTAGTTATTTCAGTCAGAGAGTAGTAATCACAAAATTCTTGCTAGATGACTGAAGAAGGAGAAAATTTTTTCAATTCCTGTTCAACAGCTTTCTTCCAGACATGGCCAATAACAGGTATGGAATTTCTCGAGCTCTTTCAGATAGCAACATGTCTGTGTTTAATTTATGATCAAATCATCAATATGAGAATGACAAAAAACCTAAACAATTAACAAGCAAAACTAAAACACCTCTCCTCCCCCGCCCCATTCTGAATTGCCCTTATCTTTCTTGAAATGGTAGAATTAAAGATTCTTGAAACCCTTAATTTCAGTGACAAATTTATCTCTGTCTTAAACGTGGAATCTGAGCTAAGACTTTTGCAAATTCCATTTGCTCCAGAGAGGATACCTGGCAGAACTATTTTTGGTAGCAAACCCCTATTAGTAAGAGATTTTTAAGCATGCAGCTTACTATATGTTTATTTACTTATTTATAAAATACATACACAGACTACTGTACTAATACATTGTGTTTATAAATCATATACAAAAATAGAAATTAAGAAGGATAATGATTAACTGAGAAATTTTTTAAAAAAAATTCTTTGTTTTATAGTGTAAAAAATATTTTCTCTCTGCACCCCAATGGGTGGTATTATACACTCTATGAGTCCACAATCTACCCCCATTTTGAAGACCACTATTCTAAATAAAAAAAGAAAATGGAGTACAGTAGGCAACCTTGCCAATTCCTGTATCACCCCCCACAACTGATTTTTAAAATTCATTCAATTTCAGAGTGAGATTAATCAAACAGGATAAAAGAAGAAAAGAGAAGAAATAAAAGTATCCTGTAGAACAGAAGTCTTTAATGCATTGAAATTGTGTGGTATCATGTAAATCCAAGTTGCACTTATAAAATACAAGACTAATTATGAAAAACTGCAGATGAAAAGTATCTGATTTTTCTTTGTTCTTTGTTTAAACTGCTTTCTTCTCATATTTAAGGGTTAACTCCCAGACTGGTTTGGAGAAGGAAAATACACTTCAATTTTCAAGAGAACTGAGTGAGAATAGATGTTTTAAACGTGTAATATTCAGGAAAACATTTGTTGGAAGAGTGCAGACACAAAGTCCTTCTGCACTTACAAGAGACAAGTCTGCCAATGACCAGAGAATGGATAAGAGAAAAGATGTAATTTTAAGGGACTAAAAGTTTCCATTTTCCTGGTATCACACAGGAAGGTATATGTTATGCCTCTCTGTAGGTGTTTCATTGCAAAAGAATGAAATGCATTTCAGTTTTTTGTGTTTCAGCTTCTAGCATGGATGAAAGAAATACTGAATAAGTCCATATTAATATGCAATTCAGGGCAAAAGGAGCCTATCTGAAGGGTGAAATGGTTGGTAGAGTTTTCCATTTGTACCTGTTATAAAGTGTATTTATTTAGCACTAGTTTTAGTCTGTTCCTGCGGGGCTGCAAACCCTTTAGAAGTTAGAAAACAGACTCTGCTCTAGGAACACATCTCTCAGCTTTGTTTCATCTGTAAGAAAAACAGCTCACACACTCAAAGTCTGCTCCAATTTGCAATCCAAAATGCGGTAAGTGAAGGCAATTGGGCGATTCGTTTTAGAACCACACTCCTAATCTGAACTAAACCGTGAATGTAGATGTGCTGATCAGCTTGGTGATTCATTTCAGTGTTTCCAAATGTCACACTGCGTATAACTGTTCTACTGAGCCTGTAGTTTCGATTTGCTACATTCTAGCAAAAAAAATCATTCACAGAGAGATTGTGACAAAAAGTGCATCTGTGATTACATATGACAGCACAGAATCCAAAATGTTTTTAAAGAAGGCATAGAGAAGAGAAATACCACACTCGTATTTCATCCTTCCCACCCTCAGAAGCATAAATTGCTTTCCATAAATAAGGAAGCCAGTGCCTTCTCCATTTCATAACTGTGCTGTTTCTTTCAATTCAAGGAATGTTTTGTTGAAAATGTGGGAGAAACTTGTGGCTATTTTTAATCCTTTAAGTCTTTTATTTACACAAATAGGAATTAATTCACTTAGTTTTTATGGGGTATAGTTAGAACAGTTGTCAATGGCAGAGTTGGGATAAAACAAGACTACCCGAGTAACCAGGAAGGGATGGACAAATGCTGGTCGGGATTTGTTTTCACAAGAAAGAATTTAATTGAGAACGGTATGGAGGTAATTTACCTTAGGTTCCTCCATGATGAGGAATTTTTAACTGAGAATAATTTACCATTTTAACTGAGACTGAATAATCTCCTCTGGTTCAAGGAGAAAATAATCGAGATATATTGTCTCATTTTCTTACACACTACAACTGAAAGCAAGCCAAGTCAGTCCTGAATATAAAGGAATTTCTTTTTCTCACCAAAGCTGTTCCCCCACTTTATGCTCCATTGTTACCCACTGTTTACAGACTCAAAGCATCACAGAGTGTATGAGGTGGGAAGAGATCGTCTTGTCCAACCCCTTGCCTAGACAGGGCCACCTATAGCCAGTTGCCCAGGACTTCTGCTTTTGACATACAAATACATAGGCTAACCACAAAACTGGGGGAAAGCAAAGCAGAATTTTTATTTTCTTTTCTTGCCATTGAAACACCAGCATAACACAATTCAGAGGCAAAAGCTTTTTTTTGTGTGTCTGTTGAAGAAAACTGTGGATCTCAATAGGAGATTGTACACTACTGTTTTGGACAAAACTGTTAGATATTTTCGTGGATATGTGTCTTTTTTCATCTTGTAATTTCAATTTGGAAGTGTTTCACTGTGCTTGAACTGGTCTGTAAATGAGTGATCTCCTTTCTGCCATACCAGCCCTCCTCAGGCTGATCAGTGACTTAGGTCCGCCTGAATATGTTAGACCACAGGAAGGAAGTGATTGCTGAATAAAATATTCTGAGTTCAAACAAATTGCTCTAAAAATCAATAGAAAAATTCAGCTTTGTATGTGAAAGAGACAGGCCCACAAAATGTGCTATATGAAGAGATTGTCATGTAATGGTTGGTTTAAAACTACAAAGAATAGCATTGTATGTACTGAATCAAGGAACGTAATTATGTTCGGTTTTATTACCTATTTTTAAAAACAAGCTTCAGCTGACAACCAATATAGAACTAATAAAAGTACATTTCTATTCTAAAGGTGTAGTTGTCATTCCATGAAACAAAAGAAGACAATTTTGTTACTCTAAGTAAAAATGCAAAACCTAAACTCATTTAAAAATCAATAGGACTCTGACCAACTAACTCCAAAGACTTCCTAACACTAAGATGCCATCTGACATAATTGTTTATGATTATTAGGCGTTCCCATTTTTAAAAAACTTTTCATGTTTTATTAAATGTCCTTTTATTCTTATTTTAGTTTACTGCCTAGTAGAAAAGTAAGATTCTGGCAATTGGGATGTTAATTAAGACGTTAAAATGCACACCAAGTTTACAAAAAGTAGCTATAGAATTCCGGGGTAGTGGAAGATGTGCCTACCTAAGAACATCAGCTACTATTTTACTAGAAAGAGCTTTTACCAGAACTCACATAAAGAGATTTTGCAACAAAATGAGACATAAAAAAAAAAAAGGTGGTCAAGATTTCAGTAGTTGTATGAAGTTCAAAAATTCTAGCAGAAGTGAAGCAGAAAGCAATTTTGATCAGTCTCTAAATGGCAAACACTGGGTAATTGCTTATAAACACTTTTGCATAAGATTTTAACGTTCGACGATGTAGATCCTGAGATATCTCCTTAAGGTCTCATTGTTAATGAGAACATGCAGTGGCCATTGTGGCCGTGCCTCATTTATTGTGTGGATGTCTCCCTCCACAATGATGGTTAGTGATTACATTTTGGCATAAACACACTTGGTAGGTACCACTTTCTGTTTCTCAACGCTATTGCAATGGTGTCCTTAAAATTATGAGTGGCAATGAAAGATCTAGGAATTTTAAAACTGAAAACACCCTATTTCAGAAAAGGAAAAAAGTGAAGCTCACTGTTATATGATGTGACACAGCACATTTTCCAGAACAGCCAAATCAGCTGTTTTGTGCCTATTTGGTCTATTACCTTTTTTTTTAAAGTAACTATAACTTGAAACTTAGCCATATGGATGTCTGCATCATCCTGCAGAAGAAACATCTGACTGCCTATAAACATTTGTATGACTGTTTTCAACACTACCCTTTTTCTGTTACTCTACTGTTGCTTGACTAAGGTAGACTGCACATCTGTATAGAAGTTTATCCTATGGATAAATCAGGTGTCTTTCAATTACTCTACAAATGAATTTCTGTAACTCATTGTGGATGAGAATAAGGAAGGTCAGAAAAAGTGCTGAGAGGGTTAGAAAGCAGAGTAGGACAGTTTATTAAGATTAACAGCTGCAAACTTGATGTTGCTAAAGGCAAGACGGATTACACAAAACAGGTGAATCCTTTCACAAAGTCTTATATCTTCTATATTCCTTATTATAAGGAGCTTACTCATAGCCCTGTAGCAAAACCCTGTGCCCTTCTCACGCAGCAGGATTTTTACGTGCTCTGTCAGGCTGGCTGGGCTGACGCTGGCTGGTTGAATGGGTGAATCGTGCTGGCCAAGATCACCTCAGACTTACCCTAATGTTCACGCTGTTTTTGCTGACTGCCTGCAATCGTAAGCATTGATGGCAGATACAGTCCTCATTTCAAGCATGGGGCAGACACTCCACAGGCTAAAAGAAACCCCTGAGGCTTTTTGTTAAAACACGGCCTTTTACTGGGAAAAACAAACAAACAAATACATAAATAAATATCCAGGCTTCCTCATCATTCACCTTCCAGAATAACTGCTGGGCTGCTCACTGCTGTCCCAAAGGCAGCAAGGGTACCCAGCCGCATTAAAAGGTGCCCTAAAGACAGACCACCTGCCTATGCTAGCAGTGCCCCCCAGCCCGCCGGCTGACCCCGGGCTGGGGGGCAGACCCCGGGCTGGGGGGGGGCAGACCCCGGGCTGGGGGGGGCAGACCCGTCCGGCTCCGCGAGTGCGCACCGTCGGCACGCAGCCATCGGTGCCGTCCGACCCGCGCTCACACCCGCTCGGGCTTTTCCGCACCCGCGCAAAGGAGGATCCCGGGCTGCGTTTCATTTTTAATTGACTTACAGCCTCCTCCCCAACACCCCCGCACCGCCTCCCCTCCTCTCCCCGCCCCGGCTGCGCTTCCAGACACACTTTTCTTGTTGCAAGCGGCGTGAGCATCAGGTGCGGGCAAGGAGGAGAGGCGCCGACCCCGCCTCCGAGATGCTGCTGCGGCGTGGGGAGCCCGGAGCAGGGGCTGCGGGTGTCCCGGGTCCCCCGGCTCTGCCCCCATCCCCGGGGTGGTCGGCGTCTTTCCCTCGCCGGCTGTTCCCCAGCCTGGCCGCCGCAACAGCGGTGCAGAGGAGCTGGGGAATCCCATCCTGCTCCCCCTGCACCTGTGTGGCACAAATCTTCCCTTCTCCACGTCCCTCGCCGCCTCCCCAGTCGTGCGCTTCGCTCCCTGTCCTTTCTTGCCGCCCTCCCCTCTCCGGGGCCGCGGCGCTGCAGGAGTCAGGTGCGGGCTGCCGCGGTTCTGCAGGGCCGGCTCCCGAGGCCAAGGAGGGGACACAGCCCTTTCTGTTCAACCACTCCTCCTAGCCTCTTGTTTTCCACTGAGACCATTTCAGCTCCTCTCAATACTCCTATTATGATTATGTTTTCTCTACTGTATTCTCCCCCACTTCCTTCCCGCCCTGACCACTAGCCCTCCGCAATCTTGTCAAAGGGATGAGGTTTTGGGGTGGGATGTAGCTGGGGAGGAAAATAAATCCTAGAAGCGGGGGGAGGGTGGGAGAGAAAGAGAAAGATTTTGCAGTCGTCTCTGGGCTGATTGTAGGAGGTAATCATTGTATCTGCTGCCGGAGGATTAGCAGATAAACTTTTATTGCTCCCTTTGTGCGTGTGTGTGCGCGTGTCTTCGTGCGTGCGTGGGTGTGTGTGTGTAGAGGAAAAAACTCTCTCAAGGGGGAAAATCTTTTCAATTTCCCTTTGGCAGGTGCAGGTCAAGGAGGAACTCACGAGCATTTTGTCTGATCCGTGAACTGATTAGGAGAGGGGAAGCGATCCTTCTCCTCTTACCCTTCCTTTCCCAGTTTTGAAATCATTCCTTCCCCACCACCGCCGCCCTCCCTTCCTTCCCCTCCTCTTCCCTTTCCCCTTCCCCTGCACTGAATGAATGGAAGAGTCTCCACGGTTTTCTGCTACTTCCCGCCCTGGACTGGAGAAGTGAGGGGTCATCTATCTATCCTCATCCATCTCTTTCTCGCTCCATCCATTCCCGAGGGGATTTCAGACCGTGCAATGTGTTTTCAGCCTCTTGCCGCTGCTACCACTTGATACTATGTGATGCGCAGGGAAAGGGTTTTGCAAAAATGGATTTATTCGATTTTAAAGGATTTCTTCTCTAATAAGGTTCTCATTGCACACAAATATGACTAAATCCCCTATTTGGTAAATCTTTCTCTACCCCACCCCTCCTCTTTGGGTTCCCTCCCGCCCGCCCCCACCCCTTCAGAGGAGCAAGCACAGGGAGCTGATGACGGACCCATTAATCCCTTCTTCAATGCATCAAAAGAAGCCGAAGGGCTGGAAGTCGCTGGGCTCGGAGTCCTGCAGGAAATGCTTCGATCTGCTTTTGGTTCTGTATGAAACTGGTGACTAGGGGCTCGGCTCGCTCCGCCGCCGCCCGCCGGCACCTGGATGCGCGGGCCGCCGCCGCCGCCTTGCCCGCCGCCGCCGCGATGCACCGCTCGTGGCGGTGCTGGTGATCGCTCGGGTGTGATGGGATTGAGCCGGCGGTGATCATTCGAAGGCGGTGAGGGAGAGCGCGGGAGACGAAGGGCTGCTCCGCTCTGCTGTGTGTGGGCTTCGGAATTTTTTTTTTTTTTTTTTTTTTTTTTTTGTCTTCTTCTTCTTTTCCTACTTCCATCCTCTCCCCGCCACTGGAAGTCCTCCCGTATCTAAATGGAATTAGTGGAGACCGAAGCCCCTTGTGTAAGGAACAGACATGACCCATGGGCGCAGCTTCTTTCACAGTGAGTATCTATCTCCCCCTTCCCATCCCCACCCCTGCCGAGCTCCGCCGCCTCGCACGGGCTCCTGCCCTCCGCTGCCTCCACGGGACGCCCAGGATCCCGCGGCGTGCGGGCGAGCTGCGCCCCCACACACACCGCATCCTCTCCGCCAGCACGCTGCGGTGAACCGGAGGGCAGCCGGCGTCTGCCAGGGCCGTGGGGCGGGCGGCGGGGCACGCTCCCGGGGCTCGAGGCTTTCACCTGGGCGCGACACGCCTGCTGGCTTTTGCCGCTCCGGGAGAGAGCGCAGGGGAGCTGCCCCCGCCGTGCGCGGCGCTGCCGTGGGGCACGGCCGTGGCTCGAACCGGCAGCCGAGGCTGAGGGGGCGCGGGGCAGCGCCGGGAGCCGCGGCGGGGGCGGGGGCGGCCACACCGGGCATGGATCCCGGAGAGCTGCGGGGCGGGGGCGGCGCCTTCGGCTGAAATCCACCAGGATTAGCAAGGAGGCACTGAAATGTGTCACCTACTCTTCCAAGACCTTAGGGGCCTCAAGCTGCGCGGTTGGACCCCCTCTCCTGCCTCTGTTTTGCAGAGGGTCCGCTGTTCTGAAGGGGCTTGAGTTCCTCCCAGCACTTCTCTGTGCGCCCACACCTGTACAATAGCGCTATGGCCAGGTATTGCTTGTCCAACAACGCTTCGCCAGGCTAAGCAACGTCTGTGCCAAATCACAGCCTCCTAAAAGCCTGGCCAAGAGATAAATCGCTTAATGTACAGCTTGTAATGAAAAAAAGTACAGATCCAAAAAAGATGGAAAGATGCGTAATCAGTGGCACTAGAAAGCACAATTATAATTACACCCACGATTAGGAGGGAAATGGGGAAGACGAAGACAGTGAGAATGCAACAAGAAATTTTGTGGAAACTTTAAAATAATTCCCAAACCAACAGAACGACAATATTGTCGCTATGCTGCCAGTGCTTCCCAAATGACAGTTTTCAGTGAGTGAAGATTCCATGGTTTGTCTCTCTGGGATCATAGAATAAAATGGTCTGTCTTGTCTGCTTAAATGAAATATATTGTGTTGGCTTTCCCAGGAAGATCACAATTTTAATTACTTTCTGGCAGTGTGCGTATTTTAGTGCTACTAAAATAACACTAAAGCAAGAGTCTTACTGTGTTTTTTTTCCTTTTTTATAATATGGGAGAAATGTTTCACTTTATCTATCCAAATATTAGATATTGTATGTCCAGAATAAAACCGAAACCCCTAAAACACTTAGTTTCTTAGTCTCTGCTTGTCTGAGACTTTATTATCAAGATTATTTTGACTGCTTAGTACAAATACTGGTATAATGACATAGCTCTAGGTAAGTAAGTATAGCTCTATGCTTTGGGAAAACAGCTCTGTGATTTGGAAACCTTTTTTACAACAGTTACGTATGGAACTGAAAAGATCTGTGGGTTTTTTTGTTATCTTGGTAATAGTATATCTGTGACTTGGACCAACTCTACTTCTCTGAACTCCATTTTTCCATACAGAAAATGAGGGAAGACTTAATAGATATAGATGCTTATAATGAACCTGTAAGAATCGGATATGAATTGTTAATAATTGCCTAAAATAAACACTTCTCATATGGAGTTTGTTTGGTTATCATGCATCCTATTCTAGCTTCCACAAATTTGCGGGCAGAAGGAACATTGGCAGCTGATTCCATATTTGAACACCAATCCACTTCAGACTATTGAGAAACTAGGTGTAGGCTGCTGAAGATTACAGGCATAGATGCATTATTATCACTGCATGAAACGCAGCTAAAGTAAATGAGCAACTCAGTAAAGGGGTGATTCCTGCCTTGCCTTTGGATTTTGACACAGTTGGCAGGCAGAGTCCCAGCTAGCATGTATTCCAGAATCCATCCCTGAGGAGAGTAAGGGAATGAATGGCTAGGTAGCACTCATCTCTGAGCAGAAGGTGTAGTGTTCTCATTGAATGCCCATGACACATAAGAGTTTTAACTATCAATGCTGCCAACATTCGTCTCTAGGGGCTGTGAGTCTGACCAAGAAATAGTGGATTTGCTGCCAAGCCTTCATTTTCCCAGAATTCCAATCTTACCCTGCTTAATAGGGCAGTCATCATCCATGCCTCAAACCCTCTGTTACATGGGAAAGGTCAAAGACAGAGAAAGAGGGATCTCAATGCCATCAGAATACTGGAAATATAGAGAGTGGCTTCCTATGGGGTGAAAATTACACAAAAATTGCTATAAAAAAGGTGAAAATGATAAAAGCCTCATCCTGGAAAGGATCATAATTACTAGTCTTTGGTGGTTTTTGGTGTCTCTTGGGGAAAATAAGAAGAAAGTACGCCATTCAATTACTTTTGTTAGTTGATCAGTTCCTTGTCATAGTCATCAACAAAATGGTAGACCACGACCCAAAATGCTCTGAATATGCACACAACTTTATTTGCACCTGAAGGTCAGTGCAGCCTGGGCACTGTGTTTGGGCCTAATGCCCAACTAGCTGGGGCAAAGCCCTGAACACTCCAAGAACTGATGGATCTGCTCTCTTCTGCTCTTGCTATTCCACTTTCTCTGATAGCCAAAGATATGAATGATGACAGGAAAATCAGTGTGTGATTTCTTCATCAGGTAGCTAGCTAGTCACTTTGATCTTCCAAATTATTCTCACTATGACTGTACTAAGGGTTTGCCTCTTAGCCTTCTCCAGTCAAACTGTTATATTTGGAAATTCCCAGAAACCCAGTAATTATCTCCAGGTCAAAGTCCATTTCAGAAAGGTTGCATTTGTTTCCAAGAGGAATGGTTATCCTATCATGGTTGGAGGCAGTAGACACCTGTTTGTAAAATGGGCTGCAGATTCACTGCAGCAAAAAAGCAACACCTTCTCAACTAGTCAAACTAGATTAATGAGATTGTTAAGCACACACAATAATTTACATCACCAGAGATTTGTAAATGCTTTGATGGATGTTGAGAACCCAACCCCTCACTTCCTTCCTACTCCCAGTACTAATTTTCAAATCTTATTATGCCATAGTGAGAGACATTAGTACATACAGTGGCACTGAAGTTTAGTCTCCCCTCTGTTAAAAGCCACTTTTCTATTACTAATACAAACTATTATAATATAAATAAGTATTGGTAAACAATTTTTCTCTAATATTAAAGAAAAAGGAAAAATAGGATAATATTCATACCCATATTTGCATACATTTGCAAATTTCAAATTTCAAACCCATATTTGCATACATTTGCAAAGATAAGTACTTACAAGAACAGGCCATGGAGAAACTTGTTTATAAAATATGTGCAATTAAAAGATGCAAGTAAACATGAAACTTTTTTTTTACAGTAATGCTATTTCATTTGTATTCTTGTGAGATATATGAGTACAAGTCATTTGACTGCAGAAACTATCACTCTGTGATATTTAATGCATTTTTTTTTTTTCAGTTGTAGCAAGTCTAATCATCCTACATTTGTCTGGGGCAACCAAAAAAGGAACAGGTATGTAAACTTCAGACATTTTTGTCAGAAAAATTATTAGAGACCAAAACATGGATTTGAATTTTTAGTTTAGTTTTTGTATTTTTTAGTATCTCATTTACTTCCAGTATCTGCCTTCTTGTCCATTTGATTGGAGTATTCACATGCCTGTATATACACAAAAAATCCAGGGGTACTCATCAGGCTCAGCCTGACTCTAACTGAAGGCTATAAAATACTCCCACTTTGAATCTGGGAAGTCCAGTTTGGGTACTTAACTACACTGAAAACCTTTTTTCTTGTTGAAGTATAATTAAAAACCTGAAATTTAGTATCAAGGGTGCATTTGTGCAGGGGGAGTATAGAAAGACGTTCTTGAAAGCCTTGGATGCTCAGTGTGAGGACAGCCTAGCAGGGAGTGCTGCTATAAGCAGAGTGTGTCTGAACCTGTGTCTGAATGAACATTCCTTGCAGGCTGGAATTCGTTGTAGGAAATTAGGCTCCATGTCATACTCTGCCGGGATACGGACCAGGGTGAAAAAGAAATGTTTGCGGAGTATAAGTCAGATCTCACAGTTAATACCATCCTTGGAAGGTGCTTGTTTTTCTCCACTGATGCTAAGTGGGAGCCTCAAACCCCTTTACTCTATGCACCGAGGGCTTAAGTTATATGGGACAGTTCTTTGGTTATTAGATACCTCATTCAGAGCAACACCAGCCTAGAACCTACTATCCTTCCTTTTAATAGCAGCCTAGATATATTTCCTTCTGAAGAATCTCTCTCATTGTAGCCTACTTGTCAAAACAAGATGCTCAGGAAGGGATGCCTGATCTTCTTCAGCTTGAACTGTCCCAAACCTTTGACTACAGTCTCTCTGCCAGAGAGCAGGAAAAAATGCAAGAGATTCAGGACTAGGAAGAAAGCAGACAGGAAGGTCTGACTGCTCTCTGATGATTCACTTAGGAGAAGGAAAGTTCTGGGCTGTAATTCCTTGCCTCAGAGCTATTTATTAATTTTACAGCAAACAGTGAGATAAAAATAATCTATGAACCAGATTCCAGGAGTTCCCCTGTCTACCTCTGTCCAGTGAATATAGACTAACTGTGCTGCAGATTTAAAACAACTTCTATATATGATCATAATTCTCTGACTTATTTCCTTGATTTTGTGACTGATATATTCCTGTATTATGGCATGAAGCTTGCTGATAGAGCACATGCTTGAGCTTTTTGAGATGTATGAATAGGAAATTCATGCCTTCCAATTCTCGAGCACGTGCTTTCCCTAGACGGTTATTATTATAAAAGCAAAGCAAATTTACTTTCCCCTAGAAATCCAAACCTCTCTTCTGCTTTGAAAAAAATCTTTGGAGTAAGAATTATATGTTTGTACATGTAAAAAACAGCCTTTTCCCCCCTAGATCAATAATCATACTTAGTCTCAACAGAGAAAAGTTTGAGGCCACTGACAGAAAAGGGGCTGTTGTATTTATCCTGTTGAAGAGTCCAAAGTGTCACATGGACATAATAATTTGTGAGCTAATGATAAAATGCTTAATCTCATCATTTCACAGAAAAGCAAGCTACTTCCGAAGGACAAAGACCAGTGCAGTGTGGAACTTGGACAAAATATGCAGAAGGAGGCATCTTCACTTCTCCAAATTACCCCAACAAGTATCCTCCAGACAGAGAGTGTGTCTACATTATAGAAGGTGACCGAAAGAAGAATATTTATATTTTACCATCAATTTTATATAAAAAAATTAGGTTTAATATATATGAAGAGTAGGTAAAGTCATGGTAATAAACCTTTTCAAGACAAAAGATTTAGAGAACCTCTTGATTTCTATCTTGATATAACTCATAAGCTGGTTAAAGTGACAAGTATGCATGACTCAGTAATAAACGGTTCCATTTCTTTCAGGATATTTAGAAAATCAATAGAACCTAAAATGCTGTAATGTGACAGAAGAAAAGATATTTTAAAATGAGTAATAAAAGTGAACATGGGAAACAAAAGTGCTTTTAACTTTCATGCAGGCACTTTAAACTTGCCATAACCAGGGATGACAATCTTAGCTAGGCAAAGTACAGTAAAAGAAGTCATACAAAAAATTTACATAGAGTGAATGTTAAAATTATTTTCCATCCAGTTGCTCATAAGAAATGAAAATTAAAAAAACCCCAACCCACAAAATATAACTAGAAAAGAATAAACATTAGCACAAAACAGCCCTAAAACTTAGTTTTTAAAGAGTATAGAATTACAGGCACTGAAGTAATGCAGGAAAGACTAAAGGTGTATTACAAACAAATTATGTGGTTTCTTTTCATTAGTCTTAGTACAATGGATGTTGGAGAGATTTTTGTAATAATGAATCCATGGAATGTAGTAGAGATTAGATCCTGTCAGAACTCAGAAAAGATGAGTCAGATACTCTATAGTAAGTCCCTGGAATCAAAAAGTTTTTTTCACGGTTTGTGAATACATGTAGAATAGAACAGTGATGGTCTTCTATACATCTTGACTTAGATAATTATTAATTAATTAATGATGGAGCAAGGAATTACAGAAATAATCTTATGATAGATGCAAGTAGTACCAAGATATATTTCCAAAGATGTATAGCTGATTTAAATTGAATTAGCTGCTCTAGACTCACACACACTATGCACACTATGTACTTTTAGAAAGTCAAAAGTCACAGCAAAATGACTGAATTCCACTTTGGTGCTAAATAACTGAAGTCAGAAGAGGTGATTATAAATATTGCTGTGAAACAAATTTTAAAATAAAATTTATGCTAGTCTGTCTTTGTATAGGTCTGAAATTTAAGCAGACATATGGTGAATATTTAAATTCCATCATAGTTTAGTAATTAGTTTAAAATGAGAATTTTTTTTTTTAAAGATAAATGTATATAGGTCCAAAATGTACAGCTTAGCTTTATTTTTTTGTTTGTTTGTTTACACTTATGTTGCTAGATCTGGGTCTTTTTGCATATACTGATCAAATTGTCTAACACTCCTTGAGACTGGGAAAAAGCAAACTTGTTTTATCTTCAAGAAACAGGCTGCTTTATCATTAAAGTGAAATAGTGTAGAAAATAATCCACAATTTTTGTGAAATTTAGTTCCATATCTCAGGTCATGAGATGTTCTTCTTCACAGTAATAAGGTGATTGAAATACTTTTATCTTTATTATGGTAATTAAATACTTACAAATATATAGTAAATACACTGAAAGATGCAAAAACACTGTTTAAATAATATGATTTAAAATACCTTAAAATGGAAATGCCTAAGAACAATTTAAGAAGAAAATATTTAACCAACCAACTTCTATGACAAAGATGAAATTCCACATTGATAAGTTTAGAGCAATGTATAGGATAAAGAGTAAACTCAACAGAAATCTTGTTATAATTTATTGGAAAATTCAATCTTGTAAAATCCAGTTGAACACAATTTTTTTATGGCATGGGTATTTTCTTCTTCCCATCCAGCCCATCCAGCCTAATCAACAGTTTGGATTGCAGCTGGTCATTCTAAAACGCACAATGAACCATAGGCATTGCACAACATTTTCAGCTCTAATCTCTCTGTGTCTATTTCTGTCTTCTAAAAAATTCAGAAATAGTCATGTCTGTCTGGAAAATGCCACTAAAATAAGCAGATCTATAGGAAGATATCTGAGCAATAATATTGTAAAATGTGGCAAAAAAAGGCAAAAGGACTACTGAAGGTCAACAAAAACTTTTTCATACTTAGAATAAATTATTTGCCCTTTTTTTTCAACATATAAAATGAGAGAAAATGATAAAGAAATCTAGCAAGTATCAATGTTTCCCCATATCTTTTATATTTTGTGAAACTCAGTGTCATAAAACACTGTTAATAAAGAATTAAAACAAATACTGGTAGCAATGTCTTCAGACAACAATCTACAGAAATTGTGGATAATCATGACTAATGGAAGAAATAAATATTTTAGAGTAAGACAGAAACATTTCTATATGCATTTTATTTCTATATTTATTATTGAAATTTCAATATGCTTGAACAGCTTCTGAATCCTGCTGAATGCAAAGTACCAAACTAGAGGGACTCTTGATATGGTTTATGAAATCATCCTCCATCACTATCTCCCTGTTGTATGTCTCAGGGAGTTCAGCATGCCAGGACTGTAGATACCACACTGAAAGCTGTATGATGTGAATATAAATACATATATGAATCACTAGGTTCTTTCCTGGTTGCTTGCATTCATCGTCTTAGGGCAAATTCAAACACAATTCCTATGACTTTAGGGGTCTTTACCGAGGACTTGAGCTTGTAGTGTGCTGTTAACAGTTGACTTTCATCTCAATATTTTTTTCTTCCACATTGTTGCTCAGCTTACATGTATGCAAGCCTTTTATCATGTCAAAATCACTTTGGTGAAGTAAGGGAGCTGGCAAAAGTTGCCATGATTATAGACTGTGAATTTCTGAAAGAGAAAGGGATTTCTGATTGTAGAGGCTTCCATCCTATCAGTCAAAGACCTAAACAAATCAAACAGCTGGAAGTCCTTTAGATTTTTTTTTAAAATTCTTTCTCAGTAGTAATGCTAAAGAACTCTTGGGACAACTATGAATTTTAAAGTCCAGGTTGAATACCTTTCTAAAAGAAATCCTTTAAGTCATCTAGAAACCATGGACTCTTTACAAAAATTGTTATGCTAAAGAGGAGTGTCACAAGTGAGGAGGTGGATAGAGCTCCCCAAGGAGATTCTGATGAATCCCATCTGCCTTTCAAAATGCAATGAGAATTTGTTATATTTTTTTCTTTCCCCTCCCCCCCCCTTTCAATCTTATTTGGCATATAGAAAACATAGAAAATGAACTGAGAAAAATCGGCCCAATTTCATGCTTATTTTGCATATTCATGATTCTAACCTGACAAAATTCACAGCTGCCCAGAACAATCACAACAGTGACAGCAGTAGCCTTTGCCAGACTGCAGAACATTTGGCCTGTGTGCTACAAAAGGAAATTTGCACAGGAAATTTTGCACGATCAAAGGCTTTATTTGTATTAAACTATTTGGGGAGTGGGATAGTCATACTATATACACTATAACTTGAGAATTGGTTTAACAATCCTGTAAGTGAAATACCTGCAAAATTTTAGCCACTTTTCTGCTTTTAATAATTAAGTGCTTATTTATGAATATAGTTATGGATTAGAATTGCTTTACAGAGATATATCTTCCACTTTACATGTCTATGGACATAATGGGTTATCGCTCTTGAAGGTCTCATGTTCTCACAAAAGACCATTAAACTCTTTTATGATTTTTCACAGGTGTTAGAAAATTGTCATGTTATCACCAAATGAAAAAACCCTGCTCAAAGTGCTTTTGTATTTCAGTGATTTTTTGTGATCGAAAATTTTCACCAAAACAATGAAAGAACCATTTTGTCAAATGAAAATAAATATGATTTTCTTATCAATAGTAGCAGGATCACCAGAAGGAATGAGGATTATTGAAACTGTTAGTAGGGTAACAGCTCATAGAGATGGCAGTAAGTGTTGAGCTGTTTCTCATTTCCATGCAGTGTGGCAAATTGAAACAGATTTTTTCACTTAACTTCAGCTGTCACTACACAGACTTAGAGGCTGATCAGAATTAAAACCTTAATTGTGTAGTTTTGCTACAACTGTTTTACTACAAGCTGGAACCCAACGAGTTTTTTCTTTTTCATTGGATGTAAAATCTCAAGACAGCACTTGTGTAAGATAATTACATGAGAATATGACAACACATGCAAGCATTAAGTAGGCCTTTCCATGGTACTAAAGATTTCTTGAAGAAAGATAATTGGAAGTTAAATATGGAAGTTGTGAGATTTGAAATCAAATCCATTTATGAGACAATATATTATTCAATATATTTCCTTTGGGGCTGACAACAACTTTTCCTGACAATGTAGCCACAGAAGAAATTCTGAAGAGGTGAATAGTCTTTACCTGTGCATCAGCATACCAGAAATAACCACTCCACCCCCCTTTTCTGACTGTATGGCCAGATGTTAATCCAGTCTGGAAGATTTGCAATTTCTGGATTTTTTTGTTTTATTTTTCTGCAGGTACACACACACACACTATTAGTGACTATTCTGGACTTGTTCTCAATTTATTTATGTAAATTTTACTGTGACCTCATGTGCACACTTTGTTGCAAAAGCTGTGGCACAAGATCTGCATTTAAATAAATAGCTGCATGTTCTACCTCGCATTTAGCAAAGAAACCCCTTATTAAAGCCAGGACATAAGTGGGAAATTATACCATTTTTGCTAAAAGGAACTTAAAGTTGAGATTTTGAATTACGTGTTTTCATCTCTTATGGTCATATCTAGGAAGTTTTGATTAATTTTATGTCTTATGTAGATTATTGCAAACATTTAAACCATTGACTAAATACGAAGCAGAAGATGAAAAACAGAAGTGCATTTAAAAGCACCTGATGAAAAGATCATGGATTTGAGTATTGTGCCATGGTGTTACACACAGTTATAGAACTATGAAGTGCTCCTACTGCCATGGCCAAAATTATGCCAGAACAGGACTTACATTTAAGGAGTGTGAACGGGCAGTGGTCCAGCTCTGAAACTCAATCCCCAGCCCTGTTTTGTTCCCAGTGGACAATTCCTTCTAATGAATATTCAATGCTTCATTCTTAAAGTGAAGTAGCCTCCAATCACAGGACTTTAAGGAAAAGTGGAAACTCGAGCTCTCCTTGAGCTGATGCGATTCTCTCTGATTCGCTTGCAAGAGTTGAGCTTCACTAGGAAAAGCCTTATCTTGACTTTGTTGAAAACTAAATAAAAACAGAGTAGTGTAAACTGTAGCAATATTCTTGTCATAAAATTGGTTGGCACTGTGAGATTCAGAGAACTACATGGAGATTATGGTTGTGGAAATTTTGCTTTTTCTCAGATCATGCATTCACCCAGCTCTCATGTGTAATTCTGTAGGCCTGATTCTTATTTATCCACAATCCCTCCTTTTACTTGAGAGCCTTCAATACCAAGGCTATAGCTGGCTCTAGAGCTCCTTTTTGACACCAAAAATCATGTCAAATGACTGAACTCTGAGGGGGACCTCGTGGCCATTTTCAACATTATATGAATCTTGGACACAGAGAAGACTTGTTAAGGATTTAACTATAGGTCAACACTTGTAACCCTCTTCTTGACATGAAATAAGGCAGGAGAAAAGAAAGTTTCTAAAGGATAAATATGGTATGATAATGACATAAGCCATTTTTGAAGCAATCGCTTTGTGGCTGTGGGAAGCACAGCAGCCATGTACTGTGTTATGCTGCTGTGTGACATTAACAGTAGGAGAATAGATCTTCATATCTAGTTTGTGACATTAAAACACAATAATAAAGCTCTAGGCACATTAATAACATAACATTGGAGTCATGAATGTAAGATTTTCAATCCATGACAAGCATTCTTAAGATTACCTAAAGTGCTGTCAGGATAGTTTCTGATACCTGACTCTGTGGTCTTAGGTGAATGACAAACAGTTCTCAACAAATCTGAAATGGAATAAGAGCATGCAGAATATGATCTCAAATTGAAATTGTTGATTGCTCTCTTCTGTCCTAGCATTGCTTAGTTGAGTTTAAATCAATAATTTTTATAAAAGTGTTAAGTCAAGGATAGAAACATCTGGATAAAATTAATCAATTATGTCTTCCAGGTATTTAATCTTTTATTATAATATTTGCCTTGTTCTTCAAACCTCACCAAGGATAACATCATTATGATCTCCTTTACAAGCTTTATTATCTGACTTTTGTAATTTTTTTGTTCCTTCAAAGTGATTTTTTTTCCATTGACTGTGAATTTAGTGCAACTTTATATAAAACATAGATCTTTGCTTTTGCTCTTGAATTTTTATGGGCATAAACATGACAAATTTCCTGTAAATTGGTTTAAATAATTTAAAGTCAATAGGAAGTATTTCTCTGAATGTGAATTTCTTCAAATTGAGAGCAGCAGAAAAGGTTTCTTTCTTATGTTAAATGTTTTAATAAATTTCAATCATCTAATTATATTGACATTGTAAGTTAAGCTGTTAAAATAATGTTTCTTTTCAAATAAGGTGTTTTCATTAACTTACTTCTTAAATGATTCTTATGAAAGGAGGCTGTATTTCTTTACATGAAATAGTTGCAAAAGGGATCTATGTGCTCTCATGAAAAGAATTCAAAATTTACTTAATATCTTCTTATTCAGTTAATTTTAGTCTCTCTCCTTATGTGAGTAATGAGTTTTTACTAAGGGCCTAATTTTTAAATATTTTGGAATCCAAACAAGATGTTTGTTCTGGTCACACTGACAGTTTTCGTATTACTCTTGAGGAAAGAAATCTAGAGATACTGACTCTTGGAAGGCAGCAATCTCCATGCTAAGTAGTTTCCATGCTAATAACCCAGCGTGGAGTTTGATCTTGCATATTTTCCTGTGAAAAGAATAGTAACTCTGGCAAAGCTCATGGTAACACAAACTTCTTTTGATATGTGTCAAGTGTAGGCCATGATGTCATGAGAGGCATAGAGGGCAATGACACAACAATTCTTTGTCTTAGCAGAAGGTTTTGTCAGTAAAAGGCTCCATTGCACCATGCTCTGGACACAGAAGGCACATGGTTTTTGCTGTGGCCAGGCTTAACTGTAGAAAACAGTGCAGTCTAGGAGGTTGCCTCTGGTAAAATGTATCAATCAAACTATGATTTTTTTTCCCCTTCTTTTAAGAAAATACTATATTTCTATAATTTACTTTTTTTTTTTTTCCTTTATATAGGAGATGCCAGGAAATATTTGTTTTAAAAATTGTTCCGACTGTCTCTAGACTTAGTACCCATCATGGAGTTTTTTAAAAAAAATGTCTAATTAAGTGGCCACTATGAAGTTCCTTCAAGATTTTTAGTATATCATTTGCTCTTCAATTATCTAGTTCTTTCTTAAGTGAGAATTCACTTCATTTGTTCTTATGGTTCCTATGAGAAGTAATTCTGAGTAGAAGCAATTACGCTCCAATTTGCCACTGACTGCAATACATATAGAAACAGAATCTGTCCTTACAGTTCTGATCAGCCTTTTCTTCATCATCTTTGTTAGTTCTAGGTATAAAAAATATTCTGATTAACACCCCGCCCCCATATATAAGAGAAAAACTATTTTTCTATATATGTAAGTTTCTTTGAAATTTTTTATGCTTAAAGAAATTGTTCCTGGATATATTTTGCTTTTCATCATAGATATGAAGCTCTCTTAGCTTTACTAAACATTGCTGTCAAGAATACTTTTTTAATAGGAAAACAATAGAGAAGCTGAAAGTGTGAAATCTATAAAAAAATGCAGATGTACTAATTTTCAAACAGGCTTATAAACAAAATTTTAAGATGTATACAAAATTTATATATTAGATTTTCTTCAGTTTTGCTTCAGTTTTTAAAGGTCTTGGGTAAGGAAAATAAAAAGATAATTTTCTCTTTTGTCTCTAGCTGCTCCTAGACAATGCATTGAACTACACTTTGATGAAAAATATTCCATAGAGCCTTCTTGGGAGTGTAAATTTGACCACATTGAAGTACGAGATGGACCTTTTGGCTTTTCCCCAATCCTTGGACGTTTCTGTGGACAACAAAATCCACCTATGATAAAATCCAGTGGCAGATTCCTGTGGATTAAATTTTTTGCTGATGCTGAACTGGAATCTATTGGGTTTTCTGCTCGGTATAATTTTACACCTGGTAAGTACAAACCATCATATTTTAATAGAAAAAGCATATCATTCTAACTTTTCTAATGATGTATAATCTTGCTGTTGAATAATATCTTTAGCTGGGACTTAGTTTATCATCAAGGAAGGTATTAATAGATAGGAAATTGATAAAAGTCATGTATCTTTTGCCTAACAAGTAAGGCTTATTCAAGGGAAAGATGTCCAGATTCTGCAGTTCTTAAAAGTGTTATTTTCAAGTGAATATTATCACAGAAGGTCATTAAAAATGCTTCATGGGAAGTTTAGTGTTTTATGCTTGACTGTTACACTGTACAGGTTTTATTAAAAAAAGATCATTGATAAAGTATTCTAATAAAATATGTAATTATGTCAGAAAATTCCATCATTGCTCTTCCACTTCACCAATCATTTTCCCAGCTTAGGAGTGGAATAGTTCTCCTTCCTCAATGAAACAAACTGTTACAAGTATTACCAGAGGATGTGTAAGGTTCAAATAGTAACATGTATTAAATATTTTTCTAAAAAGACTGTAAATCTTAATTGCAATAGTACAAGTATTCCTTGTCACTGTTTAAATCATTAAAGTAAAACAAAATTCATAGTCATATTTTACATTAATTCCCCTGTTCCCCCACTTATTAACAAAAGATTGCTGATTTTAAATTTCTTCTTTGGCTGCAGCTCCACTATACTGCACTGGAACTGCACTGCTGGATGTGACGTAGTTCTGTGACTTCTTATGTATTGAGTGATGAGTCATGCTTTAATATAGCTCACTCTAAAGCACTGTAATTATTATGTAATTTTGCCAATTATGTCACTATTTTTCCAGCTAAATTGTTGTATTAGGTTGAACAATATTCTCTAGAACACTGTCTAAAATTAGCAGACCCCAAATTCTTCCTCAATTATCCAGTAGCATCATAGAAGTTGGCAGGTCTACATGCACTATGTTGTTCTTCTTTCTGGTTTTCTTTCATTAATTCAAGGAAAATACTTATAAAATTAACCAGCACAGTTAAATTTTCTTTCCAGTCAAGGATACTGTTTTGCAGTGGCTAAACAAATATAGAAGGTTCAAACAGCAACAGAAGAGAAAAATTCTGTAGCAAATTATCTGATAGCCAGGTATATGTATCTCTTGTAAATTCAAAGACAATGGAGAAAATTTTATTATAGCAATGCATTTCCCCTCTGAAAAGTGAGTTAAATTTTTATGTCTCATTTACCATGGGTCTGTGGGCTTTTGTCATTTGTTCATCCTGCACCATGAGTTCTCTCCTTTAGATTTTTCTACCTCTTTTTTTTTTTTTGTTTGTTTTTTTTTTTCCCAACCATTATGGTTGAAAAGATATTCATAGCACAATCTGCAACTTTGTCTAAAAAACTTTCAAGTAAAAGACAATTTAATGGATCATGTTTTATCCTCATTCCTTTTCTACTGATGTAAGGAGAATTTCTACACAAAGATCAATGCTGGTAAATTGGTAAAGCAGCATAAATTATTCTAGACTTCAGATGGAATAACTATACCTTTTTTCTTCTATGTTTGTTTATTTTTTTCCCCTCCATACATTTCAATAGAAACCTCTGCAAGTTGTAGGGAGTTTCTAGGAATATTAGCCAAAATGAGAATATGATTAATCTGCCAAGTGCAAAACATCATTGGTGCCTCTTTGATCACCAATAAGAGGAAGCATTTCACATTCCACATTATTACTTGGACAGACTTTTGTTATGCAGACACAGATAAGGCATGGCATTTTGAGATCTATTGTCCATACGTGTGCACTGGGAGGGTTCCTGCCGACTCATAAAACAGAATGATAGCTTTTGAGATTGTGTAAGAGAGTAACACAGAGAGGAGTCCACTCTAGAGTATAACAGAGTAGCATAGAGGACACCAATACAGATTTTTTCACTTAAACCACCTAGAACCAGCTTAGGTAGTGACAGCTTAAAAAATTAAATTATGGACAATGGAGAGATCAGAAGAAAATCTTTGGCTGACCTATCTTAAAAGAACTTGAAGATCCAAATGATCCAAAGCAAACTCATTTGGAAAATGATTGCTGTCTCAAGCAGCTGAATGCTCAGGGGAGATGCAATTTTTGTTGCCACACATTTCACTTGTCGAAAGCAGGAGACTCTTCCTAACTGCAGCCTGCAGAGGAGGCTTTCTTCATCCAGAGACAAGTGCAACACAGCTGTCTCAAGTATCAGCAATCTTTGAGGGTGCCCACCTACCCCTGATATGTCTCTCATCTGCCTCTTTTTAATTTGAGATCTTAATGGAGGATTAAGAGATGTGATGTTAAATGTGTGGTTGTGTGCCAAGTTTAAAAAAAATTAAAAAAAGTAAATTTGACTAAATTGAAGCTGCAACTGTTTATTGTTATTTGAATGATACCTGGAGAAACAGGCAAAGAAATTATTTACTATGTCTTCAGGGTGTATGAAAACAACTAACTGGATGAAGTTGTGAAAAAGATCAATTAGAGTATCATGAAAAATGCTGCAATGAATATCTATTAGTCTGTGCAAATGGAAAGACTCCTGCACCTAAGGCATTTTAAATCTAGTTTGGACTAAGTCCTATAAAAAGAAATTATATAGAAAAATCCTAAGGGATAGACTAATAATTTGCAATTACTACAACTTTTCTGTTCAATAATTTCTTTTTCTCCTTAGTATTGAAAGGATTGGAAATCCATCTACCAAGGCAAAAGTCCAGTAGGGACTGTGGTTTCAGAAACAAATGTAACTCTTTTGCCATACATTCTTTTCCCTTTACATAAACCATTTTTCAGAGGTCTTTTCAGTAGTCTAAAATGTGAGATTTTGCAGAAGAAAAAACTTTAACAAAATCAAAGCTACACATATAACCAACAAGAACACACCCAGAAACTGGTAAAACTACTGAAAGTTTTACAAAAAAAGTTCCTTATTAAGGGGATAATTTAGGCTTTCATTTTTGTCATTTCTAAATTATAGTGTTAAGCAACACGTGGATGAATGAAGTTGTTCTTATGGTATGATAGAGTATTTTCAATGTCAAAACTCTGAGCTAAGGGAAAAAGTATTCATCTTTTGCATTATTACAGCTAATATCAGTAATAACCAGATATATTTTAATGTAAAATTTCAACCATTTTACATATATGAGAGTTTATAAATAAGAAGCTTTCTTCTTTACTTTTTATATGCTAATCTAATTTTATTTTAAAATTCTGATTAACCGTGGTCATTTCAAAACAGGACTTTCTGAACCTATTGTACCTTCATAAATGTATACAAACATTTTTGTTGGGTTGTTTCTTTTTAAGGAAATCTCATGTATGAGAGAAATACATACAAGGCTACAATACTTTCAGGTTCCTCTGGTTAATTTTGAATAAAGTTTTGATTGACTAGGGAAAGACCCATAACACAAGTCAAAGGATAGTTCATCCTTGCTCTTGTTTTGTCATTCTTTGGGCCATTAAAAAGCCTACACCTGAAATTTCATTTTACAGCTCTGGGTCCTTTGACTCAATCTATTACACTCATTTTTCCTAAAAAGTTTTGTCTCAAGACTGTCTTCTAAAGTGGAGTTGAATCACTGTTTTCTGTAGAAAAATTCAAGTCCTACTTCAAATCATCAACAACTCTTCTTTAAAAAGAGTACATTTTTTTAGTACAGACAAGGATTCAGGCAGAGAGAGGCTGTGTTTATCTGAGCTTTCTTGCTCAGCTAGAATAATCAGATTTCTGTTTATCCTGGTCCCTGATTTTGCAGGACAGTGGCTTAAGATAGCACATCATTACTTTCAGTTCCTTCAGTTAGTAGAAGCCATCTGTGTTTTTATTTAGCCTCATTAATATAAACGTCAGTCAGTAATGTTTTCTATTCAACTGCCTGATAATGGAAAAAGAAAAAAAGATTTATACTCTTGTGTCCCAAAAAGTGGAATATGAAACACTTTCTAACCAGAATAACAGTATTTGTACATTCTCATTTCAGTGAATGTCAGAGTGACAGAATAATTGCATCATCTATCTTGAGGGAAAAAAATAAAAACCAACCCAAATTCTTCCTCGTTGGGGAATTTGCATATTTTAGAACTCATGAAAAATGTAAGGTGAATTTATTAAATTCAATTGCAATTCTAAAATCTTAGATAAAATATTACCAAATTATTTTGCCATTTAATGCCCATGTTCTACATTGAATGTATTTAAGCAAAGGATATTTCCCAGGCACCTGGGATAGCTGAATATTTGTGTGAGCTAGCTCACTTACTTGTACTTTTTTGTTTACTCCTCTGAACCTGGTCTGATTACTTCGAATTTAGTATCAGCAAGGACAATCACTTTTTAGCAACTTGAAATCCAGTTGAGTTTTTTGAGAACCAACAAACAATGCCAGAGCCACTGAACTTTGAACAAGACAATGCTTTTTCTTTGGGATCAGAGTTAGTTTGGAATTATGAGAAATTACTTATTATAACTTCATTTAAACTTTTGTGACAGAACCAAGCAATGTCAAAAACCCCAGGAAGTGTAAATCTATTTTATTCATTGAGATATAACCCCCAGCACTTCAAATTGCTATAAGCAGATTCCTGGAGTTATGAACGCTTATTGTATTTATACAACTGCACTTCATAAAAGTCAGGCACTTCATTGCTGTTTACAAGGTGTTAGGGCATCTGGTCTTGGGAAAGGGAAGAAATTTATCTGAAGTAGGATGATGCATTACTTTGAAAGTCATACCACAGGTTTATATTAAATCTCAAGCAAAAAATAATTTGTTATTATGGAATAGTGGAGCAAATTAGTATCTAAAAGGTCTCAGGGGGTTCTCAGATCCCATATTATTTCTTGCCATCACATAGTTATATGTTTCCTTTGACAATACCCAAAAGGAAAATACAGAGCTTTCCAGTTTAGAAATCTCTGAGTGCTGGGGGTATGATATTACCAACAAAAGGACGTTGAACACTTAACTCCCTACTCAGTTGAGCTTTGATGTAAAAACAAGAGCAAGAGAAATACAAGGTACAGTTCTTCAGCATTTCTAGTGCTGAAGGAAAGAAAAATGACAACTTAGCTAGGGGCAATTACTGCTTCCCCTGCCATCAGTATACCCTGTTCTCTACAAAATCCCTTCCCTGTATTCATTCCATAATAAGCTGGACACAGACTTCTAGAGAAGGTTTACTGGGAAATTATACAGCACTACAGGTACAAATGATTATATTCCAGCTCTACAGGAAACACCTTTCTTCATTTGTAGGTGACCTCACCAATAATGGTGATTATGTTGTTGCAACTATAAATATTCTTTTCAGAGGAGTCTCATTTCTCTCTGTTTTGGAACACCTATGAGGGATCTTTAGGAATTTCAGATGTATGTTAAAAATTAATCCTAGAAATCTAATATTTTTGGATTTAGCTGCATTTCTACAATACCACTGTCATTCTATAAATAATTTATATTATTACTTGGTATAAAACAATTAAATCTAAATCTTAGAAGCAGCAGAGGATTTTCCTTAAATAAGGTCTTTTTCTTATCCTCTTTTCCCTAAGGATAAACTTTTGACTTTATGTAAATACTATGCTGAGTTAGCTTAACCTTAGGTCTGATATAAAGTGATTATATTTTGCTTTAAACATGTATAAAATGAGGGCCCTGGACATTTGTTTTCCCTATTCATTCTAGAATTCTCTGTAACATTTGTGAAGCTCTTCAAAATGTGCTTCAGGCCAGGGAGGATAATATGGAATTTGTGCTGAACTGAAAGCCTGGGTAGTTGTCTTCCACAAGTGTTTAAAAACAACTTATTTACAATGAGAATTTTCACTACCCACATTAAGAACAGCACCTCCAAAAACCTGTTGTTGGGGTGTTATTTTGTAGTTCTCATTCAAAAATTATAGCACTCCTTCAGGGGAAAAATGGAAACTTCTTGTCTCATATGTAATGAATAAGGAGTTTTTGATTACTCTTCAAAGGATTTCCATCTGATTTTCTCGTCTGGCAGATTTTCTAATAGGTCATATTGGGATGCACTCCTAGGTGGGTGGCTGTGTTGTGGTCTCGTCCTGACAAAATTGTTGTTGTCTGTAGTAGTTTCTCTTTGAGACCTTGGAGATGTGGATATCTAGAGAGATTCTGCTGACATTGAAGCAATTATTTTTCTTCTCTAAAACTTTTCTTAAGCTGTTCAATTTTTATCTTTGTTCATTGTATCTACAGGTTTGTGAGGTGTTGCGGGTATAGACAATATATCTTAGCAATCATCCCAGTGCTTTTTTCTGATCAGTCTTAGTGTGTGCCCCATCTGTTAGGCAGAAAAACTTGTTTTTAGTGTAACCATTCAGTTGTGACAGGTTTGATTCTTTAGCTGTCAGTAAATGTTAGGTAAACCCCACATGAATATCATTTCTTTTCAGTCATCTTTTCCATAGGTTAAGTAACTGATTGTAGATTTTTATTATTATCTAATTTATTTAATGAAGCATTTCTTAATTCTTACAGCAATAAAGAGTGATCTTTATTGAGATATTTACCTTGCCTTAACAGATTTTTTACTCTTTGTATATTGTTTCTAATTCCCCTTAAAGAAATATACACAAACTGTTGTTAGAAGTCACTCAGTTCCCTATATCTATTAAACAGGGTTCTTGCCCAGTAATTGGTGCCTTTGTAAACTTAAGTCTTTGCAAAACTGAGTCATAATTCTGTTTCTAGAACTAAATATTTTTGCAGTATTCAATGCTTAGTAAATGATGAAATGTGTCAGATAAAAAAAAAATCCTTTGTCATCATTTGTTATGTACACTCATCAATTGTCTGTCTAATTGGTTCATTTTTTTAAGGACAGTACTCATATTTTTGTAAAGAGGGCAATCCAGACAATCTCTTTTGCTTACCAGTACTGAGGTGAATGTTATTGAATATTCTTTGCGTATTTTCAGTTCTAGTAGGTGTGTGTTGTCATCCTAATATATCTTTTGTCATATTGATGGCTGAGACCTATCTTGATTTGTTTAATGTCTTGTTGAATAATGCAGACTATGTAATACCTTCATTTCAGATGTCAGACTTGAGCTTCTTTGATGGTCAGGTCTAAAAATAAGGTCATGCTTCATTCAAATTTAACACAAATTTTGTTTTACATATTTTGTAAATAAAGTTAACCTTCCCATTAGAGCATCTATGCCTTTAATCCATCTTCTCTTTTTCTCCTATTATGTGCAAAGATATCAAGGAGCCTGCAGTCTTTAATACCATCCTGCTGTCATGGGGTAGGGAAGTACTAACATGTAAAGTCTTTGTGTGAGAAACAGATTTTAAAATGATTTCTCTGAAAAGTAGGTGTCACCTCTATGGCTAAATCTGGTCATATTTCTAGATACAAAACTCCTGGAAAACCAATACTGTGAATCAAGCCTATAAACACAATGACTTAGTCCTCTTTGTGTTTTCTTTTTTTTTCCACTTTCTCTCTCTCTCTGTACAATTATAGCCTATCTCAAGCTTCTGAGAATTTCCTTTTTATCATATATACTTTGATATTATACATCCACTGAGGAGATACACACAAACCTTCTCTCAAAACATTGGCTGATGACATCTATACAACAAGGCATGTTGTCCTAAAAATGATCATGATAAATTGAGGTAGTGAGAAGTTAATTTTTTTAAGACCTATTTTAAAAGGATTAAATTTTCAATATAATTGGGTTCATGCAAGAGTCAACTACTCATTGTGGGTGTGGTTTGATATTTGTGAATGCTGAGTAGATTAAACAAGGGGGTTTTTTTCCATATACTATTACATAGAAATATTCCAAATATTTTGTTTGTTCAATGTGTATATCTTTTCAATTTACATGTTTTTTTGGGGTTTTTTTGATTTTTTTATTGTGACAAATAAAAATGCTAGGTGTCCTTATTTCTTTCTCTGCAAAACCTGTTCATTTCATAATGGCCCTCAGGCCACGTAAGAATAACAGCTACTATAATTTAACACTGTAATCCATCAAAAATCTCTGAAATTACTTTCTGATATGCCCAAGGATAATTCCAAAGAACAGTTGCTTAAGCTTACTATACTCAAATGCTGCACTGACAAGCCACTAAATCTAGTCTCAATTTAGCAAAGAATTTCAGGAAGCCTACATCTAAGCATGTGCCTAAATCCAGGCAATCTCTAGGCTTGGGTTCTTACTTAAAGTAAGTGTGTTTAAAAACTGTCCTCTACCTTTTTATCTGTGGAACCAAGTAAAAATTAAATATCTGATGGCTTTTGAAAGCAAAACTACTGTTTCTTCAACTCTTTTAATGAATTAAAACTGTTTTTCTACTCTCACACAAATTATGTGGTAGATCTATATCAATCCAGCATTTGTCCATTTGAGCAGTACCAAACTAATATAGCCTTAAATAGGTTCAACTTTCTCCCTGTTTTTCCTTTTTTTTTTTAAATATTCTGTTACAGTAAGCTAAGTTTTTGTTGGAGATAGAAAACCATGACTAATGATTTTTCTGTCTTCCCGTGCTATTCTTCCTCTAGATCCCCATGCCCCTGAAAAAACTACCCTGGAATTGTCTGAAATGAAATTATTTTCTTAAATCATCTTCTTCTTAAGATATAATTAATTTAGATAAGCTTTTTTGGTACAACTCAGTTGGTAAGTCAGATTTACAAGTTGTAAAATGAAGTGATACAAGTTCTGTAATCATTTGCAGTGAGTACCACTACTCGGATTTAAAATATACTCCTTGGAGTTAAAATTTGAAACACAAAATAATTTTTGAGTGCATTTTTACCACATTACCACTACAACTTTTGTTCGTGCATCCATTGTCAAAAGGTTTTTTTAAAAATAAAAATGGAGCAGTACTTATGGATAGGTTTTTGAAAGAGAAAATTATATTATATAATAATAATAATAATTTTTTTTTCTCTGAAAAATCTTCTTATTTCAAATGCACATTGCTTACACAACCACGCATAGTCTGCAATTCACAAAGGAAATGAATGCTTGACATTGTGGTTTCCTCAAATAGGTTTGAAGAGGATGTTTTAAATTCAATGAGAAAAAAAAAAGTTTGGAACACACATTTTAAGATGTACTTCCAACCAATTTTTTGTTTTTTAATATATCGGGTGATGAGCCTTACCAAACAATTGAGAATGTCATTGAAAGGAATAAATTCATCATAAAATTGTCAAAATGAGTAAGCAAATACTTTTGATCAACAGTTCAAAAATACTGCTCCAGAGGTCATCACAAATTAGAGACGTAAAGTTTATTTGAATACTTGGATATCAAAGCTCTATGTATAATCCAGCAATTTCTGTTAAGAAAATTTGCTTGATTCATGAATATGATGATAAAAAGAGAATTGCAAAATATTTTTTGAGAATTCAGAATTAAATAAACTGATTTTTGTGACACATCCATTCTTAAAATTTTGTACCAGCATGACAGAAGCAGGCAGTGTGAAATGTGTTATTCTAGACACATATCAGCCCCCTAGATGACACCGAGAAGCCAGAAGATGTTGTGTAACAGGACTTACATACATCATTTGCCAGATGTTATCTGATAGTTGAAGCTCAAGAGACAATGTTATCAAATCTGCTGGTTGCAGTATGTGGGTTAACAAAAGATTGTATTATACTCCTGGGTTTGGTGGTTTTTTTTGTTTGTTTGTTTTTTCCTTTCTTTTCCTTTCCTCTAGCTCATTTCTCAAGTCTATGTGAAAATTAATATTAAAAGAGAATGCGGAAAATACTTCCCAAAAATATTTTATTCCTAAATGTTGATTTCATTATGTGATTTAGACAGATAGCTATTGACTGCTACTAACTCTGAATTCCATACTGAAACTCTACAAAATATTTTTATAATTTTTTTAACAAATCACATACTGGCCTAGAATTTTAAAAATCAGTTTTGGTAGTTTGAATATCTGTAATTTTATGTGCATCCTCCACACAAACCATTTTTAGCAATAATGCAGTTATTTGTATTTTAGAATATTGCATATCAGTGATATTTCAATATAAATATAGATCAGCAATTTAGCAAGTACTTTTAAATGAAAGGTTTAATTTATGTTTGACTTTTTTTTTTCTTTTTATCTCTAGAACTTTAAATGACTCTTTTAAATCAAGCTAGGAAAAATCCTGCTCTTTGGCAGTCAAAAACTTGATCTGGTCAAATGAAATTTAATTATTGCCTACTTGTTGGGTAAGCAGCTGACCCCTGCTTAACAATCCTGGGAGCTGTGACTGGCCATCATGTTTTTATCTGCTTCTGCTGCAAGTCAAAACTCTCCTGAGACCTCATTCCTTCTAAATATTACCACTTCAATGGTAGAACTAGACAATCTCTAATCAGTACCCACTTTGTTGTTCTTTTCCCTGTCTCTTCAGCCACTTACATGGCAATATTGGGTATTGTATAAAGTAGACACAAGGACATATGAACACTGCCTTTCTAAATTGTGATTCAACGAATCACAATGTCTTTTTCATTCATGTGATAAAGAAGATCAGTTTTTATTCTCTGTATTAGGCTGAGCCAGTCAGTTACTGTAGGACTCAATCAATTGCTAAATTCAGCTCAGACTGTGGACCTAAACCTGTTTCTTTTAGAATGAATATTAAAATCATGAGTAAATCCATTGAAAACAAAATCACTGCTTCAGACCAGTAGATATTGTACAGAGGGGGAAAAGATGTAAATCAGTTAAATTCCACATAAACTATAATTTTTAAGCTTAAAATCTAAAGTTATGATAATAGAATTAAAATCTTATTAATCTATACTTAATATAATCACTGTTTAGGGATAGCAGAATCTGGAGTTTCTGGGGCAAGGAAAAGTGTGAGGCAAACGAGTTTTATAGACATGAATGTAACTCTACTCAAGTTCTTGGTTCCAAATCTCCACTAACCCACAAACTTGCCTGTGACGTTCATGACCAACCAGTTTGAGGTCATTTTGTGAATACAGAGCTTGTCACATAAATGCTACTTAGAGAGGACTGAAGATCCATTAGAAGAATGTTGTTAAAAGAAAAAGAGATTGAAGAAAATATGCCCCGGTTTAGAATTTACTTCATGTTGATATTTTTCATATAGGCATGCAGTAAACCAATTGTTAGTGTTGTTTATGAGAAGCAATCTTTATTCATTAATTTTAGTAGAAATGTTAGAGTTAGAATTAGAGTTAGGGTTAGAGTTTTATGAACTGGGTTTGGTTTCCATAGTAAAGCATACAGTAGGACTTTTCTCTTCAAAATTATAGAAGTCTCAGTTGACCTCTATTTTGCTTCTGACAGTTTATGTCTACTCTTTGTCAGTATAAGGAATTAAGAGTGGTTTGAACTTTCTCTGGCAATTTTAATTGCATGAAATTGGAGAAAAATTAGCAGTTTGAACAAAAGTGAATGCCACTCTCATGAAGTTATAACCAATAGGAAGCAAATTAACAGTCAAGCAAGAATCCTGGCTATAAAGCCTAGATTAACAAAAAATTATCTAAAAGTTTTCCTCCCATAATCTCAGGGGAAGCTGAATTTCATTACACTGGAAAAGGGGGAGTGATTATTGCTTACTTCCAATGAGTTATTTATGTCCCTTAAATATTTGAATATTACCTTGTATAATAAAATGTAAAATTAATGTTTGTGGGTAATTTAAGTGAGTAGCTTAAGTAGGGAATTCACAGTTTAACACAGAGCTATGTTCTTTCTGAAACATTTCCTCAGAAAGAGTGGCTGCCCTATGTAATTAAAAAGAGGAAGAAGCAAAAGTGCTAGAATGTCTCCAAAGACACTCCCCAGTATACTCTGCAGCTAAAGTTCTTAAACACATATTTTCTCATTCTGTACATTTGGGGAAAATGCTGAGGCCAACAGCTCAGTGCTCCCTGAGAGGACAGTTTCGAGCCAGAAAACCTCCTAAGAGTAGCAGAAGAAGAAGGAAAGATCTGGTGTCACTGAAATTTATTCTGCTATGAATTCTAAAGTGACAGGGCAGAAGTCTTACTTTTCCCACAGTTGCTTTTGGGACTTGGTGTTAATATGCCTTCCTCAGCAACTCACTGGCCTGTGTGGCTGTATGGCTTTTTATATTTTTATTCCCTTCTTGTTGACTAAAAGTTGTCTGTGGTGGGCACATATAATTACAATTGGAGGTGACAATTGGGTTTAAAAAATTAATTTCATTTTTCCTTTAATATATGCTACAGGGTTTTTTCTTATTTTTTCCTTAAGAAAAAGAACATTCAGGTTCCAGTGGGGATGAAAACCTAGATTTTTTTCCCCTTTGATCCTAAAGATTTCTACCCTAGATACAGAATATGTTTTAAAAACTTCCTGTGACATTGACTTTTTGAATCACACAATGACTTTGTTATAGGAGAGTACTAGAATATAATGCATCCAACAACTTTCAAAAATCTAGCAGCTTCACAGTAAACTAAAGAATGGGGTTTTTTCAGTTTGCGGCTATTTCACTTGTTTCTACTATAAGAATCTTATTTTTTGGAGCATTTTGTCTGTTTCATCTCCTTCTGATATATGGCCAGATGATTAAGCAAGCTTTTTTTTTACAAACACATTTCAGTTCCCTCTGGTGCTCTCTGACAGAGTTCTTCACTTTAGCAAAAGACCACCTGGTGCTTTGCTAGTCTGTAAGAGAAAAATATTTGGAGACGTGGAAGAATTTGTTTGTTAAAGTGAGCTATTCACATGTGGAAACTAGAGGAGATATTTGACTTGCTCATGTGAGATGCAGTTATCTTCAAAAAGATGACATCACTGGCATGGCCAGCTACAGTAGGAGAATATTAGTAGGTTTAAACCCTGTATTGTATCTTTTTTTTTAATTGGAAATGTGTAACAATGTACAGTGAAATTCAGGTTATACAGTGCTACTTGAAGCAGCACAATTAGTATATTCTGTTGACTATGATAGCTCTAAGCTCTAAAAGATGTAGCTATTCAAAATAACACTACAGTAAATGCATTTATTCTGTTGAATGTTCTGAGGTAAAACAAGGAGAAAACATTTCCCCTATAAAAAAACAACAAAGGCTATTTTAAATCACAATGTTATTCTCATAAGATCCTTCTGTCCTGAGAAATCCACCTAGCGGACTGATACAGTATAAATATCCTGAAAAGGATATGCAGATTCTACACTCAGTGGTAGCAACAAATAACCATGTGTAAATAGGTTCAATCTGCAGATGTAATGCCTGGTACTCAGTTTTGGCTAAACCTTTAGGCTCTTTCCCCCCCCCCCCCCCCCCTAGTCTTCTGACATGAACTTAAAGTGTTATTTCCTTGGACTGGGCTTGGAGTCATCTATAAAAAATAAAGATGAGACAAATCCTGAGCTTTAGTAGCATTTTGCTGAAGTGGCATGACTAAGAATACTTAGAATTCAACATTATTCAGGAAAGGCACTGTAGCGTTGCACATCTCTCTTCCTAGTCCAGTTCAGAGACCATTAGTCAATTACAGGAAACCTCCAGGGTATTATCTTGGGGAGACACAGACAAGGTGCTGCCCTTGACTGATAGTCAGTCCTGGTGGTCAAGTGAGCTGCACGGTCACAGCAAGGCTGCATTACTCAGATAAAGCGGACTCCTGGGCTCGTTCAGTCTTCTTTCAATATTTTCAGGCAACCAGAAGAGGAAGGTATATGCAGCCCTTGAAATATTCATCATAGGACCACTTTTTTTCCTATATTTCCACACACAGTGTGCTGCATAAAGGCAATATAATGCCTAATTAGAGCACTCAGCTGCTGGCGTAAATACTTAACATAATGAAATGATCTGTCAAATAATCCCACACATAGCAAGGCTCCAGGACATCCTCTTTCAACTCCTCAGCCTGAGTATGACACTGTTGCCCATTCTTACTCTCCTTTGTCACTAGGCCAGTTCCAAAAAGCACTTCTCACTTATGGATTTTAGGTTGAAACACCGTATGAGGATGAGACCCAGAATTTCATGCAACCTTTTGCTTTCTGACATGATTCCCACCCGTAACAAAATTTACATGAGAGAAAGATCCTCCTTTAAAGGGTTTGCAGAATAGACAACAAGCTAAAACTCCAAAGCCTGCCATCATGTGCATGAAAACAGAAATTTAGCTGCAAGTAAATTACCAGTGAAATTCATTCAGGTGCTTCTTGTCTGCTCAGTATGACCAATCATAGCAAGAAGTTATGTAAAGACATGGATTTTGTTGGGTTTTTTCTTTTTTTTTTTTTTCTGTTGTCTTTTTATTTCCAAATATATGGCAATAAAACAGTTAAATATATAATTTTGACATACAAATGTTCAACTATTGCTAGCACTTGCAGTATATCTCATTTTACTGAGGTCACCATAGCACTACAATTAGTTTGTAGATCACTATCTATATTAATTACACTATAAAACTATTTTGTAAGTATTAGCTGAGAGTAGTAAAGTGAAAAAAAGGAGAAAGTCTAGAAAAGAAAGAAAGATTTGTAGAAATCAAACTTTTTGGGTAATAGGTTGTGTTATTTCAACAATATTGAAATAACACAATAAGACATATGTCTTCATATGACTTCTTGCTGATTTAATGGCAAGTAGATGTTCAAGGTAAAATAGCAGATGTCATGTTCATTGTTACATTTGGATTTATCAGCTTTGAGTTCTTTCATGACTGTGCTAAGAAGAGAAAAATTTGAGAAGCATTATTTTAGGTTATAAATATATGGTCTTCAAAAGAGCTGCAATTGCTCACAATATTGTCCTTAAAAGAAAACATGGAAAATAAAAAGCAAATACAGCAAATAATATTGCCAACTATATTTATTACAGAACTTTCCTAGCAAACTCTAGGCTTTCTTTGGACACTTTTTGATATCATTAGTACAAATATAGACATATATATTTCCAGTTTCAAAAATACTATAAATATGAAAAGACCCAGCAGAACAAATTTCATTTTAGGCTAATAAGAAATAATTTTGGGGTTTTGCCTAATTATTTAACTTCATATTGTTTTTCTTCTTACTACTTTTTCTTTAGTCTCCCCAGCAGAATAGCTAAGTTCCCTTTGAACACCTCACAAAAAATGTTTAAATAGAGGAATGTTTTTCTATTTTAGAATTATATCAGTGATTCTTTGAGAAGATTTTTATGCTTTTAAAATCATTTAGCCATCTTCTTCCAATACTTTTACTCTATCATCAAATACTGTGAGGCAATGACATAAAATACCTTAGAATATTCATGCTTTTCTGTACTGAGTTATTTAAGCTCTGCTTTTATAGAGAACTATACCTCACCCCTCAAGAGGGCAAGGCTGGTTTAGGTTCCCAGAAATCATTGTAAAAGAACCTGACTTAGTAATCTTACAGATAAATAATTGGTGGTTTGCAGTGTAGTGCAATTCTGTTTGTTTTTCTATGAATATTTACAGGCAAAATCAGGTCTCTTGACAGACAGGCATGTGCATGTGCTAAAATTTCTTAAATATTGATGGATAGGAGTTGAATACCTATTTCTAGTCAAAGACAGAAATGAAAAGATGTATCTACAGCTGTCTGATTACTGAATAAAAGTGTATAGTCTCCCTACTTCAGATTGGGAAATATGGCTTCAACCTATTGTGACTACTTTCTGTACATATCCACTATAAAGGACATTTTTTGTATTCATAAACAGTAAAAACTCCCTTAGGTTTTAAACATCAACCCTTTGTAGTGCATGGTTTATTCAAATAGTTCAAATAATTCCTCCACATCTCATTTATAGAAGAAAAGAGAGAAAAATACCTCAAAAGTTATTCAGCACCAGAATTTTGCATTACGCATTTCCTTCCTTTTGACTTTCAAGTGTACAGCAATTGCTCATGTTCTTTACTGTATGTATTGCACTTCAGATATTAAAAAAAATGTATAATAAAGTATACTGTAATTCAGATATCATCTGGAAGACATAAACTCATTCTTCCATCTTTTGAATGAGATATTAAAGTTTTGACTTATATCTTTTGTCTTTCAGAGTGAAATATCTATTATTTTTTACCAGTGAAAACAGCAGGTTTGAAGTTCTCCAGGTAGAAAGTGCCCAGATGAATTTTATATGAAAAGCTAAGGAAAGATGAATAAAATGTGAGAGGTGTACTTACAAATTTTGCCTGTGTAAGACTAAAAATACTAATTTTTCTGTATTACAACATAAATTTTAAGAGCCTTCTGCCATCTCTCTTTGAAGACAAGTTGAACCATCTTTATAAAGGTGGATTTTTTAATTTAAAATGTTGTCTTTTAAAACTGATTTGCAATAATACTTACCAGCACAACATCATGTTGTTAGCAATTAGTTTGAACTTAATGCATTTTCCTTAAGTCTTACAAAAACTATTCAAGTAATATAATTTTAAACAATTTCACTTCCTGTGAAAGTGACAAGGAGTGAGTCATTACATGTATATGTGCACGCAAGGGTGGGTAAATATGTTTCTGCGTGGATATACCTCAGCTGAGCAATACCATAAGGTGCTGCAGTTTACTTGTGAACAAGATCATATATGCACTTTTTCAAGACTTAATCCAGTTGATGTACAACTTTATATTTTTCTTTATTTAATAAGATTTTTTGAGCAATCAGGTGCCCTAACTCCTTGCAGTTGGCCTCCTGTTTTTCTATTTAAATTCCATGTTTGCCATCTGCTTAGAAGAGCCATACTTCTTGCATAGGAACAGTGAAAGGAGAAATAAAGAAATGTAGTAGGGTTTCCATGGAAAATATAGATTCCAAAACTAGTATGCAAAGACTCTTTAGAGTCTCCCATGAAGACCTAGTGGAGCTTTTTGAAACCAAGCCTAAATATTTCCTGTTTCTCCAGGCTGCATGTATATAACCCTGCAACTCAGAGCCAATTCCACAAAAACAACCCTGCATTGTGATAGAGATTTGTATAACTACTGCTGCTACCTCAGATAATATGTCTAGACTTCTCATTGGTTATTTCACTATTGCACAATTCTATTGTTAAGTCATTGTTTCGATGACCTCTGAAGGTCATCTTGTCCAACCCCCTTCTCAAGCAGCTTGCCTAGGACCATGTCTAGACAGCTCCTGAATATCTCCAAGGATAGAGACTCCTCAACCTCTTGGCTACCTTGCTAGTCCTGAGTCACCTCATACTGGAGAAGTGTTTCCTGATATTCAGATGGAACCTCCTGTGATTCAACGTGTTCTCATTGCCTCTTGTTTTGTCACTGGATACCACTGAAAAGAGTCTGGCTTCATACTCTTTGCACCCCTCTTTGGTTTCTGTACACATTGGTGGGATCACCGTTCCCTTCTCCAGAATGACTAATCCCAACTCCATCAACATTTTCTCATATGTCCCTTAAAAATTTCGTGACCCTTTGTTGGATTGTCTCAAGCAGCTCCATATTGCTTCTTATTTTGCCTCTTATTTTTCTCTCTCCATATGGGTGATGGATCATATTTTTCACAGAAAAGTTTTTCAGTCTTGGGTGTTTTCCTCATGGGAACATGATTTCCATTTGGCTATTGGAAGATCTTGCCAGCCAGTGTTAATGTTTTGACCCAGCAAGACTAACAACTTGAATTACATACAGAATAGGTGCTAAAATCTAAACCATTTAATGGGAGACTATTTGAAAAGCAATATTTGATAGTTAAATATGCTCAAATATGGGTGAATTTTAAGCATCTGTAATAATACCTTATTTAGAGATTTTATTTTTAATATAATGGTATTGGTAAAAGAACAATATTTAGTGAAGGGTTATCACCTCAGGTGTTATATTTTTTATTTCATTTTTACTCTTAAAATGTTGAGAACTTGCAAAAATTTATTTTTTAAAACAGAACAGATCTACCATATTTCTGGAATGTTAATGGATTGTGCACTCTGGTTTGTGTTGTTACCAATTCTACTGTATTGTTAAATGAGAACATACTTTCAGTTTTGTTTCGTGCGTCAAATTGTATTGCCTAGATTGCACTTCTTGCTACTAACACTGCTTTATATGAAAATTCTCATATGGATAAAATTCTGGCAGGCCAGTTTTCGCTTTTTTTCCTCCTCCTATGTACTTTACTTTCAGTAAATCAGAATAATACTTGAAAACTCAGTAAAAGGAAGAAATGCAATGGTTACATGAGATGCCATTGAAATGATAATTTCAACCATAAAACTAGATTTCCTTTAAGTATCTCACTTTTGGAGCTAGATGTCAGCATCCCAAGTACATCAACAGAAATATTTGATTACATTTAATGTTGTTGGTAATCATATCTATCTACTGATCTATAAAAATATATAATGATTAATACTAATTGCCTACTCAGCTATATTTACAGTCCTGTAAGCTCATGAGTATTTGCTCATGATTTATGTTGTGCAACTGTAAAAGAAATTTGGGAAGAACAGCAGTAGCCTGGTTATAGAGGGGCAACTTAAAAAGTGATTTTACAATTCCAGTTTTTGAAGTCAACACATTTTGACTGTTCAGATTTAATGGCTAACTTGTTTATACAGCCCTAGACTACTTTGTTATATTATCTGGTTATAATTCTTACTGTTCTTAATTGACTAAGGCTAGAGGGAAACTAGTTTTTGTGGCTTGGTTGTGAGTTTATTTTTTTGATTTGATACATCTCCTTCTTCCAAAGTTTTTTTCTCTTTTTTTAAAATTTATTTGTAATTCTTTCTACACTGACTCAGTTCTGAAACAAGAACAGTTTTATGCGTAAATGAGAAAAACAGTGCACAACATTCATTTTAGTAAGAAAAGCAGTGCAAGTGTTAAAAAATTTTCCAGAAAAGACCAGTCTATTCTAAGAAATCACTCAATTGAAATGCTTTAGCCTCCCATATTTCTGGTTTTGGATGGTATCTTCAACCTGAGCCAAATTTTGTGAAATTATGATTTATATATGGATGGTTGTCTGTGTATTGAATCACAGGTCTAATACCAAGCTCATTTCATCTCTGTAATATGCCTGACTATAAAAGAACAATGCAAGCCTTCTCAGGTAGCAAATACAGTCATGTTTATCTGATAGAAAATATACTTACTACCTTGTTAGCACCTACTTTAATGACTTAAATACCGTAATTTTTATGGTATTTTCTTCCAGTAAGACCTAATGCATGCTTCTGACAAAGAAAGTGTCTCCTCTTCATCTGTAGGGATAGCAGAGCATTCATAAACACAGAATTCTGTTCAGATTTCTCTAGTTAGGTTGAGTGTTATTCTTCAAAATGCAAAATAGGCAAAAAGATTCTGAATGGATCTGTAAATATATCCTCTTTCACTACGCTGATGTATTAAAATGTCATGTGGTTAGCTGTGTGATGTTCTCACTTGCTAATGTATGCAGAAATATTTTTGTACCCTTCTGAAAGAGAGAGACAGAGAAAAGCAGGATTTCATAACAGATAGAAATAACTTGGTATGATGGTATCAATGATTTTTGCATTAACAATTATTGTGTTGCTGTAGTTTTGAAGCTGTTCCTATTTCCAAGATGTATATGTATAATTCTATAACTAAAGTGCATTATACAATTTGAGCATATTGGCATAACATGCTAGATATTGAACAAAACTAATTTTGTCTTTCTCTGTTTTTAAGATCCAGATTTTAAGGACCTTGGTGTTTTGAAGCCATTGCCAGGTTGGTATGTTATTTTTGGGTTTTTTTCTAACTTGGAGGCCTTTATACTCTGCTGTAGAAAACATTTTTGTTTGCTGTTCAGGTTTCATTTTTTCTGGTGTTTTGTTATTCAGTTTGTGAGTTTGAGATGGGAGGACCTGAAGGAATTGTGGAATCTGTACAAATTGTTAAAGAAGGAAAAGCTTCTGAAACTGAAGCAGTAGACTGTAAATGGTACATCCGAGCACCACCCCGATCCAAGGTCAGTCCTTCATCCACTTGCTGATTTGCCATTTAATTTAAGAAATTGACTTTTCTAATATATTGTGCATTTCTTAGTACAGTAAGATCTCGTTTAATAACTTTACAGCTTGAACTGTAAACTATTTTTTTCCTTCTGCTGTGGAAGGATAATTTGTCATCTCAGCCAAAATAACCACCTTTCTCCATAAATGATGATTTGGGCAGTACTAATGTGCTTTTTGTGCCATAAGTAATTTTCTTAAATTCATCTTTAATTTTGCTCATATTTTTAAAGAATCAATGTGTATTTTAAAGTGGGAAGTAATCTTATAATTTTAATTTTCAATATATTTCAAATACCTTACATAGAGATTACTAAGGGCGCACTGCTGGCTTCCTGAGGTCACCATTGTTTCTCGTCTGGGAACTGTGAAAATGGACCTAAAGTAAATTAATGTTCCTCCATTGAAGCTTTTAGTTCCTTTGGTTTAGAGACACAGACAAAGAGTGTTCTCCCTTCTTTTCCTCCACAGTCAGCAATCCAGGGCTTTGTAAGAAACATGAGAGGGTTGCAATGAGTTCAAAAATACTTTTCTTGGATTCCCCTTGATTTTCTCTTTTATCCATAACTTATCAGTCATGATATGCATTAATTGTTGCTGGCTACACTACCACTTCTCCCCTCTTTGCAGTAGGAACAGCTTTATGCCTCCCACCTACTTTCGTTCACTGTGTAAAAGACACCACACACAGTATACTTTTTCTAGCTGTCTTATTGGACAGAAAAGGTTTTAGAAAGTAGAATTTATATATGCACTACCCTCTGCTGTGTCTAAACAGATAAAGGCTTTTTTTGTATAACCTCAGTGAGGAGACTGTACTGAATATGTAATTGTCTCATCATCAGAATATGTAATTGTCTCATCATCAGAACACATGGATGAATGTTGAAGGGTTGTCTTCAGGAAAGGTTTTCAGAAGAGAAAAAGTCATTAGTATCAGCATTTTTCTATTGGGAAAGTTTAGGAAAAGAGCTGGTTCATAAAGACTACAGATTAATTATTTCCAGAAAATACTTTAATCTTATACTTTTTTTTTTTTTTTTTTTTTTTTTTTTTTTTTTGGATAAAATTAATATTGATAGAGGTTTTCAATTAATTAGATGAGCTTCTCATTTTGCTACACTAAGTAGTGATATGAGATGATTGGACTGATGAATGATTATTCCATGTGTTATAGGCAGTTTATATTAATTCAGGGCAGATTCCAGTATCAATACAAGCTTCAGGAAGAACAGATGGAGAGCAGCCCTGCTGAGAAAGTTTTAGAGATGCTGGTGGATGAGAGGCTGGACATGCCCCAGAAATGTACACATCCAGCCCAGAAAGCTAACTGTGCCCTGGGCTGCATCCAAAGCAGGGTGGCCAGCAGTGGGGGGGGGGAGGAGATTCTACCCCTCTGCTCTGCTTTGGTGAGCTCTGCATTCAGCTCTGGGGTCTGCAGAATAGAAAAGATATAAGCCTGTTGGAGCAGGTCCTGAGGAGGGCCAGAAAAATAGGGAAAGGACCTCTAGTGAGGAAAGGCTAAGAGATGAAAGTCTATTCCATCCAGAGAAGAGAAGACCCTGGGGAGAACTTATAGCAGCCTTCCAGTACTTAGGAGGAGCCTGTAAGGAAAAAGGGGGGAAATATTTTATCAGTATGGTAAGACAAGGTGTTTTAACCTAGAAGAAGGTAGATTTAGTCTAGATGAGGAAGATATTTTTACAATGAGGGTTGGGAAATGCTGGAACGTGTTGCTCAGAAACTTGGTCGATGAGCATCCCTGGAAGCATTCAAGGCCAGGTTGGATGGGGTTCTGAGCAACTGGATTTAGTTGGAAACATCCTTGCTTATGGCAGGGAAGTTGGACCAGATGACCTTTATAAGTCCCTTCAAACTTAAGCTATTCTATGATGTATTTAAGTATTAGTAGAAAGAAAACGGTATTGTAATAAGCTTAAGCAAATAACATTTCCCTATAGCATAAATTCAAGTTAATGGCTGATCATATAATGTCATTGTGATGCTCTTACTTGGTCTAACCCTAAAGTTCTATATGATTCAAAGCCCTGCTAAAAATCCCAAATTTACCTACCTGTAGTATTTATCCATACTTCAGTTCTGGTGTAAAACTCTAAACTAGGTATTTATGTAACTGGAAATCCATTGTGTATCCAAAGAATACTACACTGCCACTGTTAGTAGAGGGTTAAAAATTAAAGTTCATTGATTTTTCATAAACTTTCATACCTGTATCTAGTTGCGTTGCGTTCCAAGAAATGTATCTTAGCTGAAGGGCACCTGGAAGGGAGAGCAACAAAGAAGTTTTAGAAAAAGGAGGTAATACTCAATACTATTTAATGTCATCTAGAAGATTTTATGAAGGAGTGAAATACAATGCAATAAAACACTTTTACAAGGGATAAGGAATGCTCTGATGCTCATGTCTGTAAGATAACTCAGTGTCCCACACTCAGAAAGAAAGTTTCAGGTTAGATATGAAGGAATAAAATTCAAACATCAGGGGGAGCATTTAGAATGTTTGTTTGAGAAAGTTGTTTGAGCTGGCATTGTTAGCATCTGAAAGTGCAAGTTAGATAATAACCTGTGAAAAATGAAAGAAACAATAATAATCCTACTTTTAGGCAGAGGGCTGGACTGGGTCATCTCCTGATGGATTCTGCTGTTCCCATTTCACTGAATTATCTGGATGGAGAGATTGAGCAATATAAAAGCATATAAATCAGTGTTTCCTAATGTAGAGTTGAAAGGTTTCACAGCAAGCTAAAAAAAAAAAAAAAAAAAAAAAAGACTTTTCAAGTGTAGATCCATCTTTGAGGGGTAAGTCCAATTTAGCATTTGAACTTAGTGTGTTTTTTCAACCAGATATATTTATGTACACACACAGACAAGTATATACCTGTATAGATGCACACACATACAGTTGTGGTTTCATTATACTGGGGCAAGTTGAAAAATATACAAATATTAAAGAAGAAGGAACAAGTGGATACATTTTTAAGAAATTTATATGAAGTAAGGTTTATGATAAGATTGTTTATGGGTCTGATTCAATTGAATTGGAATTCCACTGTTCATTTTTTACAGTCAGCTTCCTTTGTCCCTATCTAACCTTGAATAAATTACATATTCAGTACAATTATTTAGTGACATCATTTTAATTTATGTCAGGTTGCACCTATGAAAGCAAACTCTCCTGCTAGGAACAGTGAGAACTCAGCAGACATCTTTAAACCCACATGTTCCTGTAATCTGGGCTGCACAGTTTGTTACTGGGAATTATGCCTAAAAGGCAAGAGTTTCTCAGAGAGAGTTTGTGTTGGACTTTTTCATCTTTAGTGTCTTAATTAAACTGTGCCAAAATGTGAGCTGCTTGCAATTTCATTTGGCGCAAGCTCATCCAATCTAAACTGTCTACAGAAGCAAGATGCAAGTCCTTCCCTTGGTTTCCAATTCCAGATTCCAGCCAAGTCTGATCTCAATATATCAGCAATGAGATCAGCCAGGAAGTGTGTACTTGAGGTCTCTAAGCTTGATCTTCAAACTGACAGTCTGGGTCTAATGTTTCTATCCTAAATGATCTGGAATGGGGCAGAAAATTTGTTGCACACCTTTAAAATAGAGCCATCGCTGATTGCCTTGTATCACACACACACACTCACAGAGAAATAAATCTGAAATGCATGCAGAACGCAAACATTCTCAAGTGCAGAAGGCTGCAGAAGGCAATCTGAATGCATTGATGTGAAAACGACTAGTTGAAACATCCATGTTTCCTGTAATCATTCAAAGTCAGTTCCTGCTGAGTAAGATAGCTGTGAGTTTTGAGTAGAGTAATACTGAGGGGTTCTGCACTTCATGTAGAATGTGATCACAATTAGTATTCAGAGTAAGAAAGGAGAATTAAGAAGAGAGCTGCTGACTGAAACTGCTAACCCACCCAGAAAAATAAAGTTGTGGAGGAACTTCCTCATCTGAAAATTCTTCAGTGTAGAACAAAGCCCAAAGAAGGTTGTGTTTAAACTTATTGCATAGTGATTTGAAAAATTTCAGAGACATGATGGACTGCAAGCAGTGGATAAGCAAAGATTTTGTATTTAGGAATAAAAAACAAGAAAATGAATATAATTATAGTTTTCCTTATATTCTGTTAAGGGTGAAGTATTGTAGAACAATATCAATAAGTGTTTTTCTGTGTTGGATGGGTCAACATAGTTTGACAAAGCCCCTCGGTAGATAGAACCATGTTCACCCTCAGGCAGCTTGCTTTGGTGGATAACTTTCCCAGCAAGGTATCTTTGTATCATGCTTGTTTTTTGAGAGGCTCTGTAGAAGAAATAACACAGCAGAACTTGATAGTAAGAGTAATAAAATATTTACAAATACAATACACTTATGTTGGGAGAAAAACAGTAATCAGTGCTATTAAAAACACTATTTATTGTCAGACTCTCTGGGCACCTCAGAATTAATTTGTATGTAGTCCAGTGGAAATAATCTGTTCTGGAGGAATAAGCAATAAGTACATTTAGACTGAACAAATAGTGGGAGTAACCTCTTTATTTGCACCTTGAGAGATAAAATGAAGCTATAAGGTAATTAGGAAAAGTGATGTCTAGTTCTCTTGCCCAACCTGAATAGGCTATTGGACCAAGATCATAGGATGCAAGAGTTAGCACAAGAGATAGAGGAAACCCAAAGTGTCAATTAATGAATATCTAGTTTTGACACATCGTGGCAGCATCCTTGACTCTAAGCTGCTGGTGGTGTCTGTTTGAAACAGAGCCGTTGGGGAGAAGTGGGAAGGGGACACACGGCACATGGGAGGGGGCCAGGATGAGGGAGGCCACAGTGCCAGGACATGACTAATGAGACTTGAACAGGCCTGGCCATGGTGGCTTGGGGCTAGTGGTGGCTGGACTTGCGCAGGCAGTGGGGCTGGCCCAAGTGCAAGCTGGCCAGCAGCCCGGCAACGGCTGAGACTGGGGTGGTGAAGAATGAGGCTGGGAGCGGGGCAGTGTGACCCAGTGAGAGCAAGACACTTGCATCTTGGCTGAGGGTTTGTGCTGCTACCTGGTATGCTCCTGACCAAATGGAGGGATGATTCTTTTGGTTCCAGGTGTCTGCCTTCATGGTGAGTGTAGTCTGGAGAGAGACTGGGTTATTGTGCAGGCATTTCCTAGACAGTTAGGAGGAAACATGAAGCGAAACCAAATTGAGGAGCTGCAAGTGAGTCTGTTTAAACTGATCTGACTAAACCAAAACAATTTCTGCCCTTCCATGTGAAGTGGAAATTTGTGTTCTTAGATGAGACTTTCAAGAAAAGCAGTTTAAGCACTGTCAGACTAACACACACTAATTTTTGGAGGCTTCTTAATCAGTTGTAGAAGAGAAGCTTTAAGTACTGCACTAAAATTTAATAGGAGCCATTTGAGTGGTGATTCTTGAAATGTTAGGAAAATAAAACTTAAAGGCTGAATAATCTAATGGCCAGAGAAACTTTTGCAAGCTTCAGATGATCTCCTCTGAAGGAGCTCTGAAGCTTACAAACATACAGATAATGCAAATAATATTGTGGATTAAAAAAAGCCCAACATACATATATATATGGAAAAAGGTGAATAGATTATGTTTAAACAAGTCAAAAATACTATTTACCCAGGTTAAACTATTAAAATCCCTTATGTGAAATAGTTTTCTGAGAGGAAGGTGTAAGACAAATACGTGTTTGGAATAATGTATATAGAATCTCTGCTATGAAGGCATGTCAATGCACACACCAGAGTAACACTGTCAAAACTTCCACTTTTAAGTTACCATGAATCTATTGCATTCAGGTATAGAAATATAACGAACCTCAGCATCCTCAAACCAAATAGCTATTAAGAAATGTAATTTAAAGAAGCTATTAAAGAAAGTTATAAAATGTCTGCCAAAGAGAAAAGCATAAGTAGGATTTGATCTCCAGTTTTCACTGTTCTAAAGCAGAACTGTACTAAGAAGATGTAAATGTTGCTCACTTGTGAGCATTTTTGGACTGTACTAGAAGAAAATGAGGATGACTTGACAGAGTAAGTGTCAGCTATTGGATAGTCACAGAAGTTTGAAGAAACAAAGAAACAAAGCAAAGAAATCCAAAAGTTTTCTAGAAAAATGATGTTCTCATATGTGAGCTTTGGTTGTGAATCACAATATCTTAGAAGTACCATATAAAATTGTCATCTTTGACAGACAGCATTCTCCAAGTTCCAGAACAGAAGAAATTATGAGGTATAGAGGTCTCTTCTTGTACAACATGATCTCAGACTGGTAACAGAATAATCAAAAATGTTGAATAATCCCCCAAATTAACAAACAAAAATCCAAACAGATCATGTATTATTAACACTTCTGCATTGAAGTAATGTTGACTGAAAAAAAAAAATAACATTGAGGCAAGAGGACAGAGCATTTCACATGACAAGTTCAAGCGTCATTGGTAATATGCTTTTTAGGCTGATGTACTTGGTGCCTGGTTGCCTTGAAGGAGTTTAATTAGTGTTGCACAATCTGCTTTAAAAACACTTGGTTTTCCAGGTGTAAATAATGGAGGTCTCATCTTGAAAGTACTTTGTTAATCACACAGAGCTAAAAAAGATGTATAATAAAGCAGGTGCTTTAACTGATCACTGAGCAATAGGACAATTTAACCAAGTCCTGTGCTTACAAGTGAATTGGCTGAACCCAGAAGGTGAATATGCAAAATCTGGACGTTACACTTCGATGAAGAGGAAGTTTTTCTCTTATGTCTAAATTACTTTTGGCAGCTGAACGATGGCTTTTTGTTTGGTTTGGTTTAAGGCAACTGAGTGTCTGTGCAGATATATCAAATCTGATATGCTGGGATATGGTTTGAAGCTTTTCCTGACTGGCCTGATCAATCATGTTGTCATCCCTAACCTTCAGTGATTGATTAAAATGCAGAACTCATAAAAAGTGATTCACTATGAGGAGATTATAAACTGACCATTTTATTGAGATTATATATTATTTGTAGTTTATAACAATTTTGGGGGTTTTGCTAATGTGTTCGGTCAGAGATTTTTGTTGTTTTCAAATTTAAATGAAAAGAAATAATAAAACTTTCCCAGCATTTCCTTTTTTGATTATCATTTATGGTAGCATTACAAAACTTACAGGTGATAAGACAATTATTTAAAATATCATGTGACCAAGGGTAAATTACATGTGCCACAGTTGCAGTGAGGCTTTATTAGTTTTGTTGCTAATGACATTCACATTTGCAGTGACATCTCAAAACTCAGTTAATCTAATACTTGAGCAGCCCCCTCTTGTAAGTAATGTGGAGATGATGATTTGACAATAGTGTCCTATAAAAGTTTTGCAACAAAAAAGTGAAAGAAGATATGGCAGTTATGCTTCTTCTTTCAAATAAGATGTTCTCTTCACCAAGAATGCCTTGATTATGCTAATAAAATGTGTCAGTATCTGTAGAAATAGTCATTCCAAAAGCTCCTATTGGCATCAATGAAAAAATGCCTAATGAAGGCAGATGGTGGTGTTTGACCTCTTCTTTAGCTCATTTTCTTTCAGAGGAACAAAGTTTCTTATCCACTGCTGGTAGAAGTAATGGCTAAGATCTCTGTAAATGAAATAACCAGTAATACTGAGAATTTTTCTCTCACTTTCTGATGAATTTGTTTTAGTGACGTCCACATACCAGTGAAAGTAATGAGAATATTCCTACTGATTTCAAAAAACCATGTATAGGGAATGTTTTGCATTAGATAAGAGTTTGTCATATAATCAGTTTTATTCTTTCCCTGGGGAACTCAATTTATTGCAAGTCATTTTCTTCTGCCAGTGTGGGTCTTACAGCCAGTGACAGGAACAATGGCAAATATATAGCAATGAAACCATACAAGTTGGCAGAGGCGTGCAGATGCAATTAAATTATTCCAGCTTTTTAAAATAAAATCTGATCCAGTATCAGGTTGTCAGTTTATGTAATCAGTTTCCAGTTTTTAAAAATGCACTGCAGTCTTAAGCCAAAGATTTGATTCAAAAAAATAGATTGAAATATACCCACTGATTTCAGGGTGTCCTAAATCAAGTCCTCAATATTTTATATAGAGTTCTGTGAGTAGTCATCTCCAAAGACAATTATGAGAATGAAACTCCAACTTACCTCAGAATATCAGGAACTTATTTTCTCTAATTTATTATACTTCATGCCAATGGAGAAAGTGGCATCTTTCTTTTACAGGATAGAAATAGATTTTTAAGTCAAGTATTTCTTCCCAGTGGTTCCACTACCTACCTATCATGTCTATATATGTTATGGTGTTGGCTGAATTTCTCACACAGAGGAATGAGCAGGTATGACTGACAGCAGAATTCAAGCTGGAAAGAACTGAAGGTTTTGGCTTCTTCACTGAAGGACTCAAACCAAAATGATGAGTTATTATTCTCTTGATTCCTTTTCAGTATTTATGACTGCTACTCTAAGAAATATTTTACTATTTTATAAGGCTAGTGTGCCTCCAGAAACTAAAGAATGTCAAATGATAAGCCCGTAGAAATAAGATTTTGTCTCTACTGCTATATGAACAGTGTTTTTGAACAGATCAGGAATAATTGATGAATGCTGGAAATTGCTGGGAGACCTGATATTTTGTAACCACAGTGAGGATTCTCATACACTTCTTGTAAGAATGAAAACTCATAAAAATTACATCTCCATACTGAATGGGATATCCTTTAAAAGAAATACATGTGCTTATATATATGCACATGGAATTGTACATATAAATGCATATATAAAAGGCAACAGGATAGAAATAGAGAGCACGTGAACAAATATGCAAGGCCTTTCACCCAGTAGATAGAATGTTATTATTGTTCTGCCATCAGGTTAATGTAAATTTTTTCTGGAGTAAACATGAGCTTTCCTGAAGAGGAGTATAGATAAAAATGTGATGTGATGCATTGCGCTATAACTTTGTGGTCTATTACACACACACACACACACATACATATATATATATATATGTATGTATGTATGTGGCATATAAATATAAATGGCGTATATATGATAGGCATATATAGACAGTAAAAGTAATGATTCATGACAAAGCATGTTGCAAAGCTTCTGTTTTCTGTGAACAATCTCTCTGACACTTTTTTCTTCCTGGGAAACAGTCACATGTATGCAATATTGCATACAATCAGCTGCAGGAAGACCTCATTGCATTACCTGTGACAAGGCTGCCAAGCTCTGGGGCACCTGTCTGAAAAGAAAAGCACATTTAATTAAATAAAAGGGGCACATTTAATTCCCAGAGACTGGCTATGGACTGTCTCAACAGCTTCCCAGGAGAGGCTGGGTGCCAGGGTCACATAGTGACTGTTAACCCTTGCTTGAGAAGGGGCACCTGGTGTCTGGGGCACAGAAGCAGCATATTTGGGTTATGTCCCAAATATGGCCAGTTGCTGAGTGTTTGTATCATGGCTCTGCCTCTTCCCATATCTCCTTCCCACGTGTGGGATCCCCTCATGTGGGATCTTTCTCTGTCAGCACAATAGTGTTTATCATTTCACTGTTTTACTGAACAACCCTAAATGAAGTGAGAAACACTATGAAACCTATACCATGATACAAGATATTTCCATCTCAATATGTCTTCAATATGTCTTTGTGTATTTCTGTTAGTTGTTCTATTTTGTAGAGACCAATACAAGAAGATTCCTTAATTTTTTTGTATGTAAACTCCAGGATATATGGTGAAAGAAAAATACACTTAACTGCACTTTAATTGAAATACATTCCTCTGAACACCTCTGAAGGATAGAAATTATGGAAGACGAGTAAGGGTAAAAATAACAGACTAGAAAATAGATGTGCCTTTAGAATACCTTATTCCATTTGCTAGTAAAATTTTTTCACAAATATTCTTTTCAGAGGGACACTTATACAAAGCATAAGAAGGAATGAAAATGTACCGTAGTATACTACTTAAAAGGTCCATTAAAACATCTGAGCTATTAGGGTTGTGGCAGACTGCTTGAGAGCACATAATTCTCAAACTATGAGAGCTTTAATATATTAATGAGGTGAAATTATGAGCCTTGTTACTACTAGGATATGAACTGCTTGTGTACTTTTTTGAAAAAAGCAGAGAAGCTTATTAAGCATTTGTTCTGTGTATACGAAAAATACCTGAAGTCAACAAAATTGTTTGAAAATAAGAATATTTGATGTCTAATGCAGAGGGGTTTCTTTCTTAGTAATTTTTTTAAAGTAAAGATGCATACAGCTCTATGCTCTGTAATCTTAATTCCTCTTTATACATTTTCTGCCCTAATTCACCTTTCAGAATAATTCTCCTGAAATTTCACAAACCTGTGGCAGTTTGATTATGTATCATGTATCTATTGAAAATAATACTTGCCTTCTCTGTGAATTTAATATTTGATGTTTCTTTTATAATCAAATGCTTTTAAAATTGGTAGTTTTCCTATTAAACTCTATATACACTTGAATATCAAATAATAGCCTTTTATTCTCACCCCTGCTTCTTTTTAGGTAGATTTAAAGAGTTCTTTGCAAAGGGCAATATATCTATTACTTTATGAGACACTATAGCTTGTATGCAAGAGACATAGATTTCTAGGAGTTTCCACAACATATGCTTGATTTCAAGTCTGTTAAATTATGAAAATTTATACCATAACACTTTGTTTAGAATAGCTGAGAAGATGGCCTGATCCTTGAGGAAACATAAAAAGATTAATGATGGAGTTCTGCCTGGCTCTCAGATTCTCACTTCCTGAATCAGTGTAGCAGAAATGTATAAGATGACACATTAACTCTGGGGAGGAAGCAACAATGATTTGCCTTATTATTTCACATGTCAGTCATGTAATAGAGCAATATTTTGCCAAGCAGTAAAAGAAGAAATTTCCAGCTTATCTGTCCTTCAGCTCGAAGAACCATTGTACACACTTCTGAAAAAAAAAGTATATATTTGGAAATTAGGACCTCACTATGGATAACAACAAAGAAATATCTAGATCTTCTGAGACAGTCTACTCGGAAGTAGGATAGAATACCAGGAAGAAGAAACAGTGCACAGTTTTCACATTAATGGCCTTCCAAGGAAGTGCCCTATGGATCACCAGCTGCAGAAAAATTATTTTGATTGAATTGTTGTGTACTCTTTCTCCTGAAATGTAGAACAAAGTTGCTAAATTTTTTTTCAGTCATTCTCAAATGTCTGTACATATTGCCTTTGTTGTTTGATTGATTTATAGATCTATTTGCGATTCTTGGACTACGAGATGCAGAATTCCAACGAATGCAAAAGGAATTTTGTAGCAGTCTATGACGGAAGCAGCTCTGTGGAGGATTTGAAGGCAAAGTTTTGCAGCACAGTTGCTAATGACGTAATGCTGAGGACAGGTCTGGGTGTAATCCGCATGTGGGCAGATGAAGGCAGTCGGAACAGCCGATTCCAGATGCTCTTCACATCTTTCCAAGAACGTAAGACCCTAAGCAATGCATCTGCCTTTCAGTTTGTTAAATGATACAAATCCCAAAATCTGTTAATATTTTCTTCATGCAGAGCAGTCACTGAAGTATGTTGCCAAAAAAACTATGTAAATATTCAGAACAGCTTTTATTCCAAACATTTGTAGTGAGCATAATAATTTGTAATGCATTAGACAGACCAACAAGATTCAAAACCAAGAAAACAGGAACAAGTGGTCATGACCTGTCCAGTCATACAACTGTGACTTTTGTCTGATCCCCAAGCAACATGCATCTTCTTCCTTACACAACATGGAAAAAAATACAGCTCTGAAAGTTTTTATCAGGTCAGATAATTTTCTCTGAATTTGATTTTTTAGATCTCATTATGATATGTATTTGAAAAATACATTATGATTATTTTATCACAGGTAGTGGGTGTGTGCACGTATCAGTAAACATGTGTGTCAGATATTGTCAAACAAAAAGTTTAGGGGGGTTTTTGTAGCAACAAAAGCTTTCTAAAGTCCTTTCATATTTTGGTTAGTATTCTCTTTATGTGCCTTACTTGCAACTATATTTTTTATATGAAATCTGGACTTAGATAACAAGCAAAATGTAGTTCTAGACAGTTTAAGAAACAATCAAGCCAATCACAAAAATCCCTCAAGAAAACTCAATAGTTCCATTCATTGAAGACAATTGACACAGATAATCCTGTGAAAGACCTGTGAAAGACCTATGAAAGACATCAATTTGTTTTCTTTGATAGGAATAATACGTATTTGGCCTCTTTAGAAAGGCACATTTATTTTCACATGCTCTTTCATGCTAATTTTTAATGTGTTTTTGGTTTGTGCATAGTGTGTCTAACAGAAAGATTTCTTTGCGGCTGTCAGTGGTTGGAATGAAAGCTCAACCTACCAACACATTCTTCATCTGTATTCTGTGTGTGCGTACCCTGCAATGAGGCAACGAGTCTCTGTTGAGAACAGCCTCCATAATTCCTTAATTATGGCTCTGAGTAAAAATTTCTGACATTTTACATGCCTGAGACTGCATGCGCCACTGTACTCTCACATTTGCAGCCTTAGGGTGGATTACATTATTCTTGCCTGCAAATCAATCTGGGGTCTAAAAGACACTGGGAACCAGTGTTTGAGATGAAGCTGCCCTTTTCTTGTTTCTGCAACTGGAGATGTCTTGAATATTCAAGATCTGATTCATTTCTTTCACAAGGCATCTTGATCTGTTACCTTAGAAACAACTGCACAGGCACTGGAGGTTCACAGCATGTAAAGAACTGGAGAGTGAAGCACTATGATGACGAACTTGAAATGAAAGCTTGAATAAGTGTATGTTTGCAAAACTCTCATATTTTAAAAGATAATAAGGAAAAATAGGAGTGTTTTTTTCTCTTACAGTATTCTTAATATATTTACCTGACATGCTACATCTTATGAACTACTCCTTCCATGTAAGCAGATGATAGTTTATACTGAATAGTATTCTGACTGAGAAATTCAAAATACTGACATAGTGAGCTTTCTGTAAATTTACTCTGAAGAGTCATTACTCACTAATAGCTGAAAATTTATTAAAAGGGTAAATAATACTTTGAAATACGTCTACATAGCCTGCTCATAAATAGTAGAAGAAACTGCATCTGTGATTTTAATGCTAGGAATTGACTTGAAAGGTTTAAAGGTGATTCAGTTGGTATTTTCTGTGTCTTGTCAGTTGTCCATGAGTGCTGCCCTATGCCACATACTGATGTTGGCTGTCAGGAGTGGGCTAGAACAGATGTCAGTCAGACACACTCTGAGACACAGCTCATGGCATGTAAACTGCAACACCTTTCAGCAGCGTGTGGGAATAATTAGATCATCTGCATGGAAGAGAAGGAATGTCAGACCTCATTCAGGGTGATGTGCATCAGGGAACAGACACCTGTGTCTCTATACAGGGACAAAGAAAGGAAAAAGTTCTATTTTGTTCATATAGGGCTGAGAAAGGAACAAAATAGAAGATTATATTTATGTTGCAGTAATGTGCATGGGAAAGAGTGACAAAGTAGAATTCCTGTATTTACTATTCCTGTGGGAATGACCAGGAGGTATTGTGATCTGTTGCTCCTCAAGTTTCTCTCCTTAGTGTGGAGTTAGGCTGTTGAGACTGTGGATTTTCCCTTAGACAAGGCTCTGTGTAGTGGAAGTGATATCCTGTGGAAACAACCTAAGCCTGAGCATTGTTTTCTTTCAGTGGAAGTCTGTTCAGTGTTTATCCTTGTTACAGAGTCATTTCTTGAGGACTTGACATTCCTGTAGAACAGAGAAATATTAAAGAGATTTCTTCTATGATTATTTTCATATGTTTCAATCAATGTGTTCCAAATCCATTTAAAATATGTATGCATTTTTTGCTGGCATTTAAAAAGTGGTCTTGCAAGTTTCCAAACTTCTCATAGTTATGCTTTCAGAGTAGCAGTGCTTTAAATATGTCTTAAGGAAAGGCATACAATGCATGAGGTTGTTAAATTTCCTGCATCAGAAAATCAGGAATGATTCTCATCATTGACAAAATAGTAGTTGACCTCAAAGTAATTCTAAATAACTGGTTAATTCTTAATAGGTGATAATTTATAGTCATGATCTCATATTTCATTGTCAGCGTTATTAACTATTCAAGTAGTTAATAGTTCAACTAGTTCAACTAGTTCAACTATCATCGTGGGGTTTGACTCCTTGTATCCTTGCCTTTTTAATCTTTAAGATATCTTCTAAACATAATCATATTTTTGTGCATAGGAGTCACTGTTACACTAGATTTTAAATATCCAATAAATTAATATAAGAATCAGTAAAAGGTAAACAAAAATCTGATATAAAAAAAATGGTGTCCCTTCATCTGGTAGAGAAGACTTGAAAAATGGGTCTTTGTTTTCTCACCCACTGACTAACTGTTCATTTAATTTTTCATAACTGAAGAGTGATCTCCAGCCTGATTAATGACAGACAAGCTACACCTACAGCTTCTTCAAAGAGCTGCTCCTCAGCAGACACACCTACGCTTTAGCCTAAAAGCAGATTTGTAGAACCAGGGCATATGGGATAAGAGAAAAACCCTCTGTTTGCACAGCAGAGATGATGTTCACTTTCTCACCTCTGACTGCTCTTTGGTAGCATGGCATCCTTCTGTGCCCATAACTCTGCACCAGGAACCCCAAACCAGAGAAACTTCATTCTTTCTCTTACTGTCCCTTTGAGCTCTAGGTAATGTTTTTAGAGCCCTGCCACATACAACTTTCCTAATGGAGCACAAGTTCTATCATTCTTATTTTATTTTAACTTTATTCTTAGGAACAAACCCCAAATTTGGACAGAAGACATACTTAGAAGAGTAGGGTGCAGTTTGAACAGGTAATGGCACTCAAGTCCTTGCTTACAGATTTGAAGAGGATCACCCAGCATAGGCAGCTCTTTAATGGGTTAAAAGGCAGTGCAGGTATGAAGTGCTAGGGACTGTGTTTTTTGTGGTGAAGCTAAGGGATGTACTGGAAAAGGGAACAGCAAGGTGTTCAGTGCAACCTGTGAAGAGGCAATTTCTCTTTGCATGGACTTAAGAATGCAAACAGATTGCAGCTTTGCTGGTTTTGCTCTCTGCTTTCACACTAATATTTTAGAATGAAACCTTTGGGATTGCCTTCTTACTGGTGAGCACTCATCTGTGATTTTCTTCCCTTCTGTGCTATTTGCAGCTATCTCTAGTGAAAAACCCTCACTGGCTAAGCATCCCAGTGACTCTCTGACCCTCGACAAAATAATTGTGGTGCATAGAGAGTATTAACTGAACACAGGCTGGAGCTCTGAGCACAGGCTCCTGACCTGCCTTTCTCTGGTGATTTTGTATATCAAAAAAAAAAAAAAAACCAAACCAAAACCAAACCTGAAAAAACCCCCATGAAACCACATAGAGGTGTTTTTGAAAGACTAGATTATTGATCTGCATATGGTATTAGCTGTCTATAAAAGTTATATTTGTCTTGCATAGAGCTGTCTGAAGGGGACTGAGAAAAAACATCTGTATTAAGCCCATCTCATTTTCAAGTTCCTAATAGCTGTATTTTAACAAGCCTTTTTTTCATTAGTAAAAAATCATATATTTGTAGTGCACATTAGTATAACAATCTTAATATTTTGTAATTTTAATAAAACAAGTGAAACTATCTCTCAATAAATATTTTTCCTTGAAGAGACTGGTAGAAAACTTCTCTGTTTCAATGATGATTCAAGGAACATCTGAAGAATTTAATTTTTCCTTCTCTTGTGGAGGAAAAAAGCGTTATTTTTCATTAAAGAACAATGGGAAAATCCAAATGATCAGTACATAAAGAGTTCTTGTGCAGAGCATGATGCAATGAGCTATCTTGAGCAGAGGAGGAGTAGGTGTGAAATGTCTAACTACTTCAGTGTAAAATGTTTCTCACATCTAACCATTGTTAAGATTCCAGGATTTTCCCATTCACCCTTAGGAGGAAGCAAGACCTTTCAAAAATGTTATGACAAGAAAGGAAGGGGAGAAAGGAGGGAGAGAGATAAGCCTAAAAATAACAAGTTGGGTGGAACATTTGTCTAAGATTATCCCATCCTGGCCTGAAATCCCTGCCTTGAAGCAGGCTCAAAGGGTAAATCCACACGGTTCAATGAGGAACAGCAGAGACACCCAAGCTGGCTTGCTCAGAGCTAGTTCACGCACAGTTGCACTAACTGTGGATGGTGCTGAGAAATAGTGAGCAGTACACTGGAGAAAGCACTGCACTGAAGTGGGACAGACAGGATGCACACCAGTTCCATAACTGATCTGCTTTTAGCTCTGTCTTGTAAAAATATTTTGCTCTGCCTATGATTGCAATTTATATCCAGAATATCATGCAATGCCCAACAAAATGATGTTTAATGCACAAAGATAATGTATTTTGTTACTTATGTAATAGCATAACAATGAAATAATAAGGATGACATATGGAAGAACTATTAATACACTTTATGTTTCTCTGCTTTAGGGCTATTCAGGATTAAAATACTAATTTTTTGTTAATAAATTAATATGTAGATTATGGGCACATGCATTTCTAAAACCTTTCTATAGTTAGAAAATATAGACAACTATATTGGTTCAATTTTTAAGAATTTTGAAAACAATAACCTTCAAATACCACACTGAAGCTTTTTTGAATACTGTGGTAGAAACCTTCTGGAAATATGAATAATATAACATTCTACTAATTTATCCTAGAAATAGAACATATTTACATTCTTTATAACAGAAAGAGGGTTGTTATTATTATAGTTGGGGTTTTTAACATAAGCAGAGATTTTTCTATACTTGAAAAAGGCTCTGGGATATCATGTCTATTCCTGTTAACACACTTATCTATCTTCTAGGATAAGAGCACCATCTTGTGTTCAGTGTTAGCAGCTGTTGCAAAGCAGATATTGCATTATGATGAATTCGAGAACTATAAAATTTGCTTATATATTAGGATACAAAGCATCATTACACATCACACACTCACATTCCTAAAAAGAAAATACTTTCATTAAAAATAATGTAGAATGAAAATGCTTGGTATTTTTAATATTATATATATGATTTTATAAAAAACTAATGTTTATATAAAAAACAATTATTGGTTCCATTTCTAATAGAAAAAGAACTTTTAATAATATTTTTCTTTAATTAGTGAATTAATTTAGATTATAGCATTTTTGTGCTGTAAAAATCAAAGTATTGATTAGAGACTTCACTTTATTAAAATATATCAGGTTAAATAATATGTGTAGTTCTAATTTTCTCAGTTGTGCTATAATTACTATGAATTGTTTATTGTGCTGAATATGCTATCTCATTTATTTCTGGGCCTGTACCTTTGTAGAGCTTGACTTAGGGCAGATTTGAGACACAGGAGAAATAACACAATTGTGTGTTCCCAGCTGTTACTTTTAATCTAATTATGAAGTCAGGGTTTTTTCAGAGAACTACAGAAGGGATGGAAGGACTCCAAAATATAGTCTAGTGTCGCTGTTGGACACAAAAATGAAGAGCTTGACTCCAGGTAGAAGAAAGATCAGAAAGGCTTTATTTACAATTTTGCACATCCTTTTTATAACATACTGTGCTAAGGAACCATATGATTGGTCAGTACATACAACACTTCTCTTCACTGGTTAAATAATAGAAACAACGCCTGTGAGAGGGTTGTTATGAGAACTTAGAAGTATCATGATTATTTACATGGATTTATCCTGGAGGCAAGAAATTTTCCCAAGGGAAAAAAAGTCAGCAGCTGATAGGCTGAAAACTTCACAGACTCAGAAAATCAGACCCACATTCTAGTCCAGTCCTTTTTCTCTAAGCAGGTGGCTCAGGGCTGTGCCCAGTTGGGTTTTGACTATCTTCAGCAATGGAGACGTCACAACCTCTCTCAGTAAACCAGCTCTTGCACAGTGTTTGACCAGCCTCAAAGTAAAAGTTAGTTCTTGTATTTAAAGGGAATTTCCTGTGTTTCTGTTAGTGCTCATTGCTTCTTCTCTTGTCACTGGACATTGCTGAGAAGAGCCTGGCTCTGTCTTCTTTCCTCCCTCCCAGTGGGTGTTTGCATATCTTGACAAGAACCTGCTCAATACAGTCCCAGCTTTCTCAGCCTCTCCTCACACCTCCAATACCTCAAGTCCTTAAAGGCCTTCATGGCCTCTTGCTGGGCTCTTTTCTGTGTATCTGTGTCCCTTTCACACTATGGAGCCCAGAACTCAACACAACACTGCAGATGTGGTCTCACCAGTGCTGAATAGAGGGGAAGGATCATACCTCTCAACCTGCTGAAAATTCTGGTTTTAATGCAGCCCAGGACAGTGGTGGCCTTTGCCACGAGGGCACATTGCTGACTCAAGGTGATTGTTAAGGTGACCTTATTGCATACCAGAACCTTTTCTACAAGCTTGCTTTCTAGTCAGTCAGTCGCAGCACATACTGGTGCATGAAATTATTCCTGCCAAGGCACAGGACTTTGCATTTGCTTTTGTTGATATGCTTGAAGATCTTGTTTCCCCAGCTCATTGATTGAAGCTGCAATCAGCAGGAGTTTTCGGAGCTAGTAAAGAGTGGCTTCACAATGATGTGAGTCACCTACTGGGGGCATCACATCAGGACCCAAAAGTTCATGTCTGTCCAGCTGATTAAATATTCCCTAACTTCAGCCCCTTCCACTCAGAGAAGTCATGCCTCTGCTGGGATCATGCTGCCCTACTTAGATGTATCTGTTCTATGTTTGAGCTTAGTCAGGAGCTCATTGTCCATCCATGCAGGACAACTGCTACCTTCATTTGATTTTCAGCTTGTCCAGATAGACTGCTGAGCTGGGAGGAGGTGATCTTACAGAATCAACCAACTGTCCTTGAATCGCTGTCTTTTCAGGACCACCTCCCATGGCATTTGCCCATCCAGACCCCTCAACAGTGAACTTTTGCTTTTCTGAGGCTCAGAATTATGATTGTGCTTTTTGGTTTGTTCCTTCTTTGCAGCATCCTGAACTCCATCATCCCATGCTCTTGACATTCACCTTCCCAACAGATTCTTGTTTATAAAAGTACGAGGAACAGCAGAGTTACCCTCTTCAGCTCCTTGATTACCTGTGTCAGGAAATTATCAATGCACTCTGGAAACTTCCTGGCTTGCTGGTACTCTGCTGTGTTGCCTTCCACATGTATCAGATGGTTCAAATCCCCATAAGGACCAGGGCCTGTAACTGTGAGGCTACTTTCTACTCCTGATCAAGTAGTCCAGACACAAAATACAATATTGGTAGCCTTCCACTAATCATGACCAAAAAGTCAGTGGGTTCCTCACTGGGGTGAGCTCTCTGCATTCCTGCTCTTCTCTCATATAAAGAGCATTTATACAGCGGTGGGGAAGACCATGGAGTGACAGAGTACAGCTTCTGGTGTGTAGAGATGTTTGTACTGCTTTATCTAGTTGAAGTTAATGATAGCAGTAGTTTCCTCTTGTGAAAACATCCACAAGCTTGCTGTTCCATACTGCTTGATCCTGGGCTCTGTAACAGATTTAGGACTGAACCAGGACCAGATCCATTTTGCTGTGAAAGAATTTGGTTTGCCACCAGTTCATTTATCTTTTTGTTATTACTAGAATGTCCTTGATGCAGCATCCCTTTGCTGTGCCTTTTTTGGGCAAGAAAGCAAGTTCCTCCAATGTACAACAAGACTGACAAGTTTTCAACTTCCCTTGATGCTTTTATTCATTAAAAAAACCCCAAAAACCCTTAATTAGAGCGAGGGAAATATATTGACTTCTTGTCCAGCTTAATCACTCCAGGTTCATGGCACCACAGAGAGGACTTGGCTTCTAATTTTACAAACATGAGCGAGAGGGTGTTGTTTGTCATTAGTTTTCTGAATCTTATATTTGAGTTTCTCTCATGCTAAGTTTGCTGTACTGGTTCTGAAATTGCTTTGCTTCACTATTCATCTTGTTTTGACATTTATTCACATACCATTTTTTTTCCTCCACTGTTCAATAGCACAATTTAAGAACACTCAAATTTTCATTCCTTTTTCTTCCTTTCTCTTGCCTTTTTGCATAATTTTCTGAAAAAAGGTATTATTTATTGCTATATATTTTTCTCCCATCTATGAAACATTTCCTATTTTTTTTTCTTTTTACATAAAATCCTGCTATTTCTTTTAGTGCAGAATAAAATAAGAAATTGACATTGGTTTTCCCTGTCAAATTCTCTCTTTCTTCCTCTTTCTTTCACTTCCTTATTACCTTTCTTTACTTCTCCTTTTCTACTTACCACCATTATAGTTCTGAATTCAGAGAGCATTCTGTCCTTCCCACTTCTAAGATCCTTCATGTCACTCTGAATGTTTTTTGGCAAATTTTAGGGGTTTTTTTGTGGCTTTAACAATATAACCTATCCTAATGCTGAATATATTTGCTTGCTTTTGTTCTTAGTGTTTTCCCCTTGTTCCTGTGTCACTCCTTGAACTTTCTCCGTTTGATATTTGGGTCTTTTTTTTGGTACAATTTCTGTTTTGAATGGGTGGCTGTTTAGATCTTAGGTTTCTCACTTTTTTTTTTTTTTTTTTTCCTCAGAGTAGGCAGTGAGACTGTTTCTGCATGTGGGAAACATCCCAAAAGATCCTCACCTTGCCTGGAAACAAGCTTTACAGCTAGAGTGTGAAAGAATGATTATGCCTCTGATGTGTTACCTACATGATGTGTTACATCATGATGTGTCACAGTATCCTCCAGGCTCAGACTTCACTGTCCCCAAATGACAGCAACAGATAGATAAGGACTGTCCTTAAATATCCTCCCTTTCTAATAACCACATGTGCTCTTCTGATCTGTCCAGCATAATGTGGAATCCTTTCTGTAACAAACTTTAAATGTGACCCGGTTCACTGCACCTCAGGAGATGTATACCTCTGGTATACCAGATTTAAAAGCAAAAATTGAACAGCGGACAGGATGGTTGATGTCTTCTGGATAAGAGATACAGTATATGCATAGTGTTATAACTGAGTGAATGGTTGCTATTTGGGGTATGCACTTAGATTTTGATGGCATTTACTACTTGCTTAATACACCATAACTGCTTCAAATAAGCCAGTTATGGATATCTTAACTTAAACACTTATTGGTAAATGGATTTCTGGACATGATATATGGAGTCATTAAGTTCTACAGTATAAATCCTTTGTATTTTCCTTAATTTGCAAACCACTAAACCATTCTATCTGCTATGCATTCATGTTGTCATAGGAACTGCTTCTAAAGTTGCAGAGGAGAACAATTTCCATAAATTATCAAACTCAAAGTATCAGTAATATGAACATCATAAGTGCGTTCTGATTAGTTAAAGGTCTTAGTTTATTTTTTAACTATGCCTTAAAAATAATTATTGTAATGATTTGGGATTGCTTGAACTAAAAAAATAAATGAGTTCATTTTTGACAATTTAACACTGACAAAATCTGTACCTCTTCTAAATTACAGAAGGCTTTCTAGTTTGAAGAAGAGATATGAGGAGTATTTATGACTACTATATTATACATTTTTGGAATAGTAGCTTCACAACCCCAGCACCTAATGACACACTACAGTTTAGAGGCATCTTCAGTACTTTCCAAAGGCTTTCAGGCAGTTTCTTCACAGTAATGTATGACCATCAGTAAAACCATTTTCCTGCAGCTTTAATCTTGAATGACTCTTCTCAACTGTGGGCTTCATGGACACTGAAGTCTGTTGTGCTTCTTTATCTTCATACTTGTGATCAAAAGGGAGGTTCTTAAATGTAGCCTTTTTAGGACTAAAAGATTTTCAGAATAATTTTATTTCTCTGTCTATAAATGGTCAGGCACCATTGATATATGCCATCAAGTACATATATTCTTTGAGTCACACAAGTTCCCTTTAAAAAATTGAGGTTTCAGCAAAAACTTTAAAAGATGTTATTTACCATACATTGGATCAGTCTGGGATACTGTGAACTCTTTTCATAGCAGCCCATAGGGTGATATGTTTTGGATTTGTGGTTAAACTGTTGATAACACATCAGTGACTGCCCAACAGTGTTTGAGAGCCAACCCACTACATCCATGAGAGTCGTGCTAGGGAAAGGTTTAGTCATTTTAGACTGAAACGGAGAACCTCTCACCACAGAAAAATAAATAGTCTGTGACTTGAGTGCTCTCCATGTTGTATGTCAAATATTAAATATGCTCAAGAAACACGTGTTGCATCACTTGGTCCTATTTTAGAATACATGTCTACTCCTAGATTTGTTTGTAGAGAAGAGGTGAATGATTTGCTAATTTAATATAATTTATCATTTCTCTCATTTTTAGCCCCTTGTGAAGCCAACACATTCTTTTGCCACAGTAACATGTGTATAAATAATACACTGGTCTGCAATGGACTCCAGAACTGTGTGTATCCCTGGGATGAAAACCACTGCAAAGGTAACACGTAGAATTGAAATATCTCATTTGCACTGCATGGGATACAGCATATGATCCTCAGGTTCTTGCTAAGTGCCAAATGAGTGAAAGCTCAGGAAGAGTAATTTGGGGAGAGCATACATTAAGCCACAGAGAAAATGAAGGAAGGTAAAAAATTGCCAGTGGATTTTGCTTTCAGTGTTTTCTTTTTTTTCTCTGATATTGCATTGGTTATGTCCTGCTGTCTGTTTATGCGCTTCTGGGAGGCTTTCTGATCACTTGGTCTCTGCTTTCTGTACAATCTGAAGTATAATTAAGGGTAATATTTTGGTTCCTTTACCATAGTTACCTTTGTAGGGAAATAACATATGAGTAGCATTTGTCTTTTAGCTGCATGCTATGCCTATAAGAGCCTAGGTAGTCTTATAAAGGAAGGTGGAATTAACACTGTAAGAAAGCAACTAAATCTACCTGTAATCAAGTAAAATTGAAGAGCAAGGAACAAGCACTGGAAATCAGATGTAATATTTATTTCATAGGTAGGGAGTAATGATCCTACCCATGTGATGACAATGGTTTCTAAATATTTCTCTGGTTCTGATTAAAAGAAAAACAAACCAAACCTAAAACAGCATCTGTGTTGTCTTCAGGGAAAAGAGCTTAACTAACTTACATTGCTGACTAGAGAGACAGTTCGCTTCTGTCTTGTATCCCCTTGTCTCCTCCCTACTGCAGATTTGTTCCTGAAAACATGGGGCATGCCAAATTTAGGAACCAATCAAGAAAAAAATTCAGAATGAGGTGGATTAGCAGTCAGCCCATAAGTCTACTGAAGCCGGAAAAATCCTGACAAGCAGGATAAAACACAAATGAAAATATATACTTCAAAAGAACACAGCTAAACTGTGGCACAGCATAATATTCTTCAAAGAAACTAAACCAACAATTGGGAAATGATTATTCATTCTCTAGTTCATCACAATAGAGGGAAACAGAAAACTTTCACCACTCTTCAATTTCCAGAATGATTTTCCTCTTTCCTTCCTCAAGTATCTTTTATCAGGTCTTGTGCACTTGTTTTTCTAACTACAAAAAGGAGATTTGCTGATTCCAGCAAAAATGTTATTTGCTGCAGTGTTGCTTTTTCTAGCTCTGCTTTTTCTCCAGAGTCTGTGTCAGTCAGAGAAATAATGAGTGAATCTGCAAGCTTAGACAATGAACTACTGAGGAGTAAAGTTTTGGTATCTAGGAGATTATGAAGAGATAAATGTCACTGTTCTGGTGCCAATTACTATCATTTCAAACCTTTTTGTTAATTCTTTTTATGTGTTTTAGGTTGTCAGAAAAAAATTATACTAAACTGGGTTTTGGAACTTAACCACAGTTGTCTTGCTATGCCTGAGAAAGACTGATGCAAACAATTTCAACTTGAATTTCTACAAGGCTCAGTCACCATCTCATGTCTACAGCTTTTTATGAAAGCAAATCATAGAGAAAGACAAAGAAGAGGAGGGGGAAATTTGTTTTATTTCAGTATTTCACTGTATCTTTCTGCTTTATTCACAATGCAGAATTTGCCGACTAACTTTTTAGAGGGTCCTGAGTAAAGTGTAGTAGGTATGATCAGCCTTTGGATTTTTATGGTTGTTTAGAAAAGTTTTGGTGATTATAGGGAAAAAAAAAAAAAGAATGGAAATAACTTGCACAAATTTTTGGGGTTTTTCTCCTTTCTGAAATCTAAATTTGAATAACTCTTTTGTTTTCTCCTGATTTAGCTTTTTCATTGAACGCTGTCAAAATTCCCACTCGGTTCACAAATATTAGACCTTAAATCCTGTACAATCTTGTTCTTTTGTAGGACCTAATGTCCTATACTTACTAGAAGAGAGAGAAAATAATGAAGAGAACTTCTTTAAAATTCTTGGGGGCTTTAGCAGCCAAATGGAGTTCAGAGGTGACACTGAAGCCATCTGTGTGTTATGGTGGTTGCTTTTTATAAAAAATCAAAATTTTTCATTTAATTAAGCTTGTAATACACCCTGAATTAGTAAGTTTCCAAGTGAATAGGCACACAAAAGGTCTGTGTGTTGCTTATTTGACTTTCACAAATACGTGATTTCTTCCTCCTTTCTTTTTTGTTGCTGAGATTGATTAAAATAACTCAGACATAGACTAGGGTCAGCCTTGCAGTAATCTGTGAACCCATCATAGTTGTTTTTATTCTTGAACTGCAATTAATGCTGTGCTTTTTTTTTTTATTATTATTCCCTGTCACACAGAAAAAAGAAAAGCAAACCTCTTGGACCAACTTACCAATACCAGTGGGACTATAATTGGGGTGACTTCTTGCATTGTGATCATCCTCATTGTTGTCTCTATTATAGTACAGATCAAGCAGCCTCGTAAAAAATTTGTCCAAAGGAAAACAGACTTTGATCAAACAGTGTTCCAGGAGGTGTTTGAGCCTCCTCATTATGAATTATGCACCCTTAGAGGAACAGGGACTACAGCTGACCTTGCTGACGTTGCAGATGACTTTGAAAATTATCATAAACTGCGGAGATCCTCTTCAAAATGCATTCATGACCATCACTGTGGATCACAAGTGTCTAGTATTAAGGGCAGCCGTAGTAACCTCAGCACAAGAGATGCTTCTGTCTTGACAGAAATACAACCCCAGCCTGTAAAACCACTTGTTCAGCCCATGAACAGGAGAAATATCCTTGTCATGAAGCATAGCTACTCACAAGATGCTGCAGATGCGTGCGAGATAGATGAAATCGAAGAGGTGCCAACCACAAGTCACAGGCTGTCCAGACATGATAAAGCTGTTCAGCGGTCAGTATCAATTGATTTTTGATGAAGACTATTGTGTAAGGACTTGATTGCCCAAACATATTCACTCTTTGTTCAGTAAAGACATATTTTCTTTCTTCTTTATTTATTGTTTAAATTTCTGTTTCCTTATAGCACATGCCATTATATTATCTCTCTTTCTGTCGCTCTTTCTCATCTCTGCTTCTCTTTCCCGAAGGATCCTGTTTCTCCATTTTACCTTTATACTTTCTTTCTTTTTCTTATACTGTTTTACATATAATCACATGCATACACACACAGATCAACACAGAACAGGTGAAATTTTTAAAAACCAAAGATTATGTGAATTTAGTTTTTGGAACAGCCACATACATGTGGTTTCCTTGTAGCTGAGGTGGCCTTGAATATCATGCACTGTTAGTCCAATCATCTCTAAATAAATTAATCAATAAATAAAAGATACATGTATCCATTTTGATGCATAACACAAGAATGAGGAACACAATCCTGGGGCAATGAAACTCCCTTTCCTCCTGGAACATGACCTTTTATATAATGAATTACATTATTTCAGAAACATTACTGTATCTGTTCCATTATTGATAACAGTATTTTCGTTTGTCAAATAAACATAGATAGACAGATCAGAACATGAGACAACATAGTGAACTCATATATTTACATATAAGAATGAAGTTAAAAGGAATCTTTCTAATCAATAAAAAAGCAAAATCAAGTATAATATATTTAATAAAAGAGCTATTTCTTCCATATATTTCACTTTGAATCACTGTAAATATGAATGATTAAAAGTTTACAAGAAAAAGAAAACCCAAAAATTTTATGAACAATTAATTTTCAAAAGGAACACATAACTATTTTTAATATATTTTTGGTTTATCTTGCATGCATTATTTATACATTTCTTGTTACTGTTTACACAACTTCCATATTTATTTTGCACATTAAGGCATTTCCTTCTTTTAAAAAATGTTGTTTGGTTATTTTAATTCAATTGCATGTGTATGTAAATTACTTCATGAATATCAATCAGATTATCAAAGTGTACTGTTTATTAAGTATCTATATGCATATATTACTTTTCTATGCAAACATTATTATTTTGAATGAAATAGCCATAACATTCCAGGTTCTGCCTCATTGGGTCTCTAAGCAAACATGAGTCTGAGTACAACACAACTAGGGTCTAAGAGAAAAACCTGAGGTAAGTAAATATACCTATACAGCAATTGAACCATCTGTTGCTTTCCATTTTATTTGTTATATTGCTAAAATGCATATTAGATCTCAAACTGTATGTCATCTTGTATGGTGTCAGGTTTGAATGGTAAAAAAATCTGAAATCCAGATGATCACCTTAGCATTGCAAACCAAGCAAAATCTGTTAATTCCTTATTCTTGACAGAATTACAGTCAGCCCCTAGCAAAAACAATCTTCATTCCAACTGCATTATAAAGTGATGTGCTTTGCATGGCTCTTGCATTTCACTTATTTATTTCTTAGTTTTTATTTATGGAAATAAAAGTTAGAGGCCCAGCATGTGAAATAGAATGTAAAACTTGGTGATTTAATTTAAGTCAGTAAGATGTGGAACTATGTGTTTCCAGTTCATTTTTTTCATCCAGTTTTGTGAAGTGTTGAGGGAAGAGTCTGTGTTAGTATGGATAAATTTAGAGATACTCTAGCACTAAAGTTAATGTTTTCAAATTAAACTTACTTTTTAGAGTATTTTCCATGACTTTTCATTTTGCATAATTTTTATCAGCATTTAATAAACATAATTGCAGATGTTTATAATGGAGTTATAGATAGATTCTAGTCTGCCAGTTTGTATATGTGAATATATAGACAGAGATATGTGTATATACATTTTTATGTATATATATGTATAAAGCAATTTTACAGTTAAATAATCCATTAATGGTTTTACTGCCTGTAGATGGTTTAAGTAAATATTTTTCTGCATTTTTTCCCTCAGACAGAGCATATTTTGACGTAGTTTTGATTTCAGACAACTATTCATGCAGTCATGCAAACTCTGAATGGAAAAATCTGTAATGAACTATCTCAACCCTTTCAAAGAGAGAGTGAACAATTTTCCAATTTAATTTAATTGCCTTTATGCAAACATAACAAGTATAGACATTATCTTACCTTCTTTGCAAGATATTCCCATTGCACAAAGTATATTTCTTTTGTAATTTGGTTTCTAGCCGCAAAGTGCTCCTTAGTTATTAAATATATTTGAAAGATTTGCTGAAAACTTGAGGAAGAAATTAGTTCCTGAGATTGTCCTTCTTTTTTTTTTTTTTTTTTTAAGCCACGGGGTTTTTTTTAAGTTGTTCTCTTTTACGTCTGTTATTTATTTGTATGTTGTCTGATATGTGGAAGAAGATTTACATTGAACTTTTGTTATATGTACGTTGTTTTCATTATATAGACTGCTTGAGAATAGTGCGCTCCTGGGTGATTTTGAACATGCTACAATGAAATGTGAAACTATCGTCCTTGGAAACACCAGCTAGAGGTTTTATGGACTCTGACCAGCTATTCTCTTATCATGAAAAAATTCAGCAGTGTTGAGTAAAATTACTAGAAGGCAATAAGACTTTGGTTATTATGCTTATCAGTCATTTCTCTTTTTCTTTTTCTCTCTTCTTTTTGTTGCAAGTAAAATTCCCAATTTCAGGAACAATTTATTGAAATCAGGTATTTAGCCATTCATAATCACTTCAATAGAAATGTTTGTCGGACAAGCATCTAGCAATATGACTGAATTTGACATTGAGAAATTAACCTGCATGTATGTTACTGAATATTTGAGTTGGCAAAAATCCCTTTATTAGATACATTGTAAAAAGCATGCATTCACAGTTATTGCTGTTACTGTTCCATTTCTGTGTCATATGCTTGCTACTTGTAACTTTTATATAAAAATACATAAAACAATGTATAATAATTTTGTACCTTGAGTTTAATGCAATGTTTTATTTTACCTAATTTACTAGTCCTGTATATTTCAGGATATTAAACTCAAAATGTAGTTTCTAGGAACTTGAAACACAGATATAGCAGAGAATCAACTGTCTCCCATCCCTCAATTACTGAACAGAATACATTTATTCTTAAGATTAAAATTAATTCATAATAGGTTGACCACTTAATTTCAGTTAAAAGGTTTGTGATAATATATGCATTCCATTCTGTACTCTTAACTAATTTATTTCCATGGCAATTATTAGGAACTTTGCCTCAGTACGGTAGGGTAGCAGATTTTTATCAGTTACACAAATCTTGTGGTTGGGTTCCAACTTTAGAAATACAGACATAAATTGTTTCCTTAAGCAAAATAAAATTATATTTGTAATTCAAGATGTAAGTATTAGTAACCAACACCAAAATCAAGTTTGAGAGGTTATGTTGTTAAGGAATTATTATAGGTTGAAGAGCCACTATTACGTAAAGTAGAAAGCCGCCTCATCTAAGAACTCAATAACCATTCATAAAGTCATAGTTTCATTATCTTTCTAAAACGTATCTTCCAAATTCTCTTCCAAAACAAATCTCATCTCCCTCTGAAACATCTTGCATCATACTTGGTTAGGTTTTTCTGCATAAAAATGTTACTAGATTTATTGGAAAAAATGTAAAGGATTCCATCTATCATCCTAATCTATAAGTACATAGGCAAAAAGATAACCGAAAAGACTGACATAAAAAAATAAGGTGATCTAGATAAGCTATTTAAATATATAATATATAATTTGCATAATTGAAACTACAGAAAATCTGATTTCTGCAACTGTGACTTAATAGTGACATGAGAAGAAGGGTTTCAGATATTTGACTACTTCTATATTTACAATGTGCTTTACAACTATTTCTTTAGTTTGAATAAGTTGTTTGTTTTCATATATTAGCTCAAAACCAATTCTCTGTCCTCTATAGTCACTGAGAGTCATTGAATCATCCCTCAGTTAGATGGGTTTGCAGCATGCACTAATAGTTCATTTCCAGATCAGTAGCTCTTCACATGTTCATATGATTTACCACTGTTTTTCTCCTTAACCTTTCCAAGTCCTAGGTCATCATCCTTTTTTATAGTATATTATGTTAAGATATTTTCCACATCTATGCTTAAAATGGATGCACCCATGCATCCATTATAAAATAAAGGAAGAATTAAAAGACTTGCTAAAAGAAATGCATATACATGCAGACACTTTTATGTATATATATAAATATTTACTACTGGAGATAGTGTATAAATAAATAAATACATAAGGAGAAATCTAAATATGAATTTAGCTTTGAATGAATTATATTGTTCTCACAGAAAAATGCTGAACTTATTTTTTTAAAGTTGCTGTATATTTATATTTAAGTGCCTAAATCCCACTGTAACACAGAGTTTGTCTAGTCCCTCCTAGACAAATACACAATAAAATTAATTTTAAGATTTTCCAGTGAAGTGTTAACTGAAAGAACTGAACTGGAGAAAAGATGGATATTAATAATTACATTGCATGCACATCCTTGCTTTCTTTTGAAAATATCTAATTGTGCCACAGAAAAAGAAGGGAGAAACATAAAATGCCGTGTAAATGGAACAAGTTAAGGAAAGTGAAAATGGTAATGTTTGATCCTAGAAACTTCTTTAGAAACATATTGCCTAACAGACAGGTATAACCTTAAACAAAAAACATTGTAAGTACAAAATATGTGTATACTGGGGTAACAGGGTCAAATTATAGCTATTGAAAATATAAACAAAAATGAATTCTAACACAGATAAAATACTATAATTAAATTATTTGATTTCAAGTAATTGAATTCTTTGTATAGTCAGTGTGAATAACAGCCTAGTTCATTATACTGCAAACAGTAAAGACATTTGCTTCATATCACAAAATACTAGGATATCTTAATGTGATCTATGATACTCAAAATATTAAAATAAGAGGGGTTATTGCTGGGAGTTAAAAGTTTTCCTTTCCTATCAGTATTTTTCATTATTATGAATCCACTTGTTTAAAACCAGAAGAAAGTTCAAACAAGCTTTTGCTTTTATGGAAAGGAATTTTGGATTAAATTAACACAACTTTATGTGTTAATATTACATAACACAGTAAATTACTGTAGATTAGCTGAACTGTTAGTCCTAGCTTCATGGGGTTTACGTAATGTTTGCCTTTATCTAAAAAAAAAAAAAAAAAGATATTTAGTAGATAATTTTGGTTTGACTCGTGCAGTGAGTGTGGCCTACAGCCATGTTGACAATATGCTTATTTCTTACATACTTTTTAAAAAAAAGATTTTGTTATCATAGTGCATTGAAATATTGTTTATAGTTCTGTGTTTTGGGGTTTTTTCTCCTCCACAGATGCAGTGCTATGTATATACTTTTCTGTTTGCATGATAGTTGAGCAGCCACACTCAACCTTTTTTGTCTGCTCCAAGAAATATGGCCCTTGCAATTTTTCAGGGTCTTTCTGCAGCATTATTTAAAAATCTCAGGAAGTTCATATTATAAATCATCCTCATCTAAACTTTTTCTATCTTCACAATTTCATAAACAGCTTTAAAAAAGAAGACTCTGATAAATGTTAGCACCTTATCCTTCAATTTTTCTAAATTTTTATGCTGGAGATATTCTCTTGAACCTATCAACAATGTAACCAGTGAGAGGGAATAAGATAAAGCAGGAAGGTTTCTTGTTAAAGAAAAATTCTTAGCTCCCACACCCTCCCACACCCCCCAAAAAAATCAGACAAAGAAAAGAAACACAGTTATTAAACTTAGAACAAGAATATAAAGGACTTTTGCTCATACTTATTCCCAAACTTGCAAACACATTTAGGACAGATAAATTCTTTAACCACCAACTAAAAACATTCTTTTCATGGTCAGCTCCAAAAGATAGAAGTACTCTTTCACAGAACACAGTCCTACATACAAAAATTTGGATTTTTTTGTGTGTCTTCTACTTTATGTGTAAATCTCCCTCATACCACAAAGATATTTCAGCTGAGGGAGCACAGCTGAAGCACTAAGGCATATACAAAGGACAAAAGCTGCACCATTCAGAACTCTTTTGAGCATAGAAGCCTATATCTGATCTGAAGATATCTCCTCAGTTGTGGCTCAGCAGTTGATGTGAAGTCTTACACTCATGACTCCATTGCTCTTCATAATTACCTTAGGATCATCTCTCTTTACTCTTTGATGATCACTTCACAGCTTTATCACTTCCTGCCTTTCATTTCTGTCCACAGCGAATTTAGTTGGAGATTAGTTCTGTTTTCATCTCACCTCAAAATTCATGAAAAATGCTGAAATCCTACCAGCTCCCTGTCTTTGTGTTACCCTTGAATCCCCCAAGCTCTTTCCCATCTGTCACTTTAGAGCCATTCTAATCATACCTTGCCTGTAAACAGCAAAATGAAAACGTGTGATCTCAACATATCCTAATCACCCTCAATTTATGCAGCACAACAAAAGCTATGAAGGTGCACTGGAATGGACAGGACGGGCTCATCAGGCGTACTGAGTCTGCATTTTAATGACTGTTCATCTCTGTTGTCTGGGCTGTCTACCTCCATGTGTTGGCATGACCTCCTTCCTGTGATAGCCATACCTCTGTTCATACACTGTTTTTATTTTCCCAGTTTACACCATTGTCAAAACATTTCCAGCACTTCTAAGTTTTCTTCTGTGCTGTATTTATATTAGTATGTATCTTCACACAACATAAATCCTTGTCCTGTTCTCCTTCACATACCCACTAAAACAGTGAACAGTCTGGCAAACACCTGCCAGTGGTGTGGCAGAGCTATCATCAGCAAGGTAAGAATGTCAGCTACCAGAAGAAGCAGGGGTTGCTGCTTCCATCCATTTTCTTTCTCAGGAATAGGAATTGTGCTGATCCCCAATCTCCAAACAAGGTCACTCTGGGAAAAATGTGTGGCTGCTATCCCCTTCAAGCAATGAATCCTAACTGGGAGAAGAGAGAGAAATTGAGAAGCCCATTATTAAAAATGAAAAGAACAAGACTGCTTAGATTTCTTTATCAAAATAACCTGACCAATGCTGTGCAGCATCATTTCATCTCTTCATTCTCAGATAAAGAAAAACTGCAGCTTAAGCCTTCTTTATCCCAAGGAGAAGGATGCTACAACTGTGAGTACCAGTTCTATTCAGACCCTGGAAGGACTTAGAAGTTTCTTGCACAAATGTAGGCAGACAAGGACTTACTGGGCCTATGAAGGTAGCCTTGTGCTGTGACATGCAGCATCTGCAACATATAGTTATTTATATCTTTTAAGTTTTCCATTCTTCAGTCGGTCCTCCTGAGCTCCGGAAAGGTACATAATAAACACACACAGCTACTTAAAATATGGTGGCTTTACAGGAAAGCAACTGGTATTGTGTTTGGTATTTCATTTAGTTGGACGTGAAAATATCCGTGGTGCTTGCTGCAGCTATTGTGAAAATGTAAGTGCTTTTTTTGCCCAGATGCCAGATGAATGTATCTGTTTAAATGAACCATTCAGCAGGATCAACTGCATCACTAAATGAAAACACCTTTCATCTGAGATTTTACTTGTAAAACTGCAGTGCCTGATTCATGCATTAGTCACAGCCTCCTTCTAGATCCTGCTTTTTTTCTGAGTTCAGTGTAAGTTTTAGTCAAAAAAATCACTTTGTTGAAAGTGAATTACTTTCACCATCTTTAGTGAATCCAAAAATATGATTTACACTGGGGAAGGAGAGCTTCATTCTCATTTCTTAGTGTTAGAGGAGTTTTCAACACAAGCCATCTATTCTTTCCCTTTGTTTTAAAAATCAGTGATTTAAAGAAAAATTAATGCTTTATACTTAGGTGGTCCCTGTAAATTTGAGAAGAGAAGTAAAATAATGAAAGAGAACACCAAAAATCTAAAGTAAGCATATTTTCCCAATGATCAAAGCAACAATAATATTTTCAGAAATTACAGTTAAACCCTTGGTGACTATACAAGCTCAATCCTAGACTTCATTTTTAGAATAAATTTCATATTATCATAAGATAAAATTCAGCTGAGGAATATGAGTGATTTTATGTTGTACAGCAATTTAAAACTACAAATTTAACACTTTAAAATGTAAGGTGCTGATATCTTTTATTTTAAACCCAATTGATTTTGCTGGTCAAAATTACTCTCTTTACTTTTCTTCAGAGACAAGACTCTGCATTTTGAGTTTTCCTTGCCAAATGGAAGACATTTTTAATTCCTTTCCAACATGTTCACTCCCGCATTCTACTGACTAGTTTTGGTGCAGAAAACACCCATGGGGTGATTTTGCTTGATATTTTGAGCATATCTGGCACCTCTTTAGTAATGAAACATTACATTGCAGCTCTGCCTGCAGGAAGAATTTCTTCAACTGTTATCTAAGTTGCATGGCCAAGATCCAGGCCCAGAGACTTGTGCTGTCATTTGAGAATAACTTTAGTGACATAAAGGATCCTGTTAGCTTTTAGTGTCTTGGTAGAAAGTCTACACTAATTTAGGCAAATATTATTTAACGAGAAATAATTTAAATCTTACGTTTTTAAAATGTCAAAGTGGCATCTCCATTTGTTAATATCACCATGTCTTTGATGATTGAAAATGATAGTGATGTTAACATGGAAAACTTAGGGTTCATAGCAAAAAGCAACAAAGTTTATGTGACATTTTTATTAAATATCTACAGTTTTCAGATCTGTGATTTTTTCTTTTAATTCAGGTAGAATTCTTAGTTTTGCTCCTCCCTTTTGTGATGTAAACTTTGTAGTCTTTATATGTCTATCAGATTAGCATCTCTTTTACAATTCAGTAGCTTACAGGGATTCAAATTTAAAAAAAAAATATTTCCTGTGCTGGCATATGGTATACAGCTTTATAAAAGAATCTATCAAATGTCATTAGAGTTTAACTGGATCACAATGTGCTGCTAGAAAATTATTAAATTAGATATGCATACAAATAAAAATAGGAAATTACTCTAGAAGTTCTGCATGATTTTAGTTCTCAAAGTTTTTATTATTCAGCTGGATTTGATCAAAAGAGAATTCTCAAGAGGCATAAACTTTTATGGAAATCTCAACAGGGATATAGACTTTATATATCATGAAGTTTTAAACACACATCTGTTTGGAATGTATGGAGAAAAGAAAGGGAACATTTAGAAACTTTTTTAATGCTTTGAGAAAATGAGTGCTTCTTCTGCCTCAGAATTAATCAAACAGATTTTCCACAGGCTCATCTGCGCATAGTGATGAACAATCTATTTAAATGGGAGATATAAAATGCAATATTTTTGGAAGAACAGAAGTAGATCATGGCAGTGGAAGTGTTTAGAAGCATGGTGTGTGATTCTGCAACTAGTAAATATACCTTGAAATACTGCGAAGTTTTAGTCCCTTTGATTTCCCTACTGTAAGGCATATGATTTAAAGCTGTGACATAACAAGGGCATAATAACCAATTAAGTAAATAGGAAGTTTATCTCTAAGAGTTTCTGAATCAGAATCTTGTAATGTAGCCTCTGAGGCTCAGCACTCTCTGTTGCTGGTGACATTAAATGAGCTGATAATTCAGAAGGCTCTTTGTGACAGACCTGTTGTCATTTTTGTTAGGACTGCAAAACCTGCCTCCAGCTATGATGGTAATAATAGTGGTTAAAGAAAAACTTGGTTCAGTTAACCCTTAACTATATATCTGTGTTGCCTTGTATTTGTCTTTAAATTTCACCAATTAAAGTAGAAATTAGAGGTTAGCTATTTAATTTAACGTGCATACTGTCACTCTGTCTGGATTTCCTTTAGCATTCTTGAAACCTGTTTGCTGATAAACACCTATCAAATGTTTCTTATTTAACACCATGGCTCAAGTGACATTTAGTGTGAGCATGAAGTTCTGAAGATTTAAATTTTGTTATCTTACCTCACCCCTTGACATTTATTAACATTTCAAAGCTCTTGAGCCTCTCAGGATCTGCTATCCAGTTTGAAGCTGACTTTTGTCAGTGCTGAATACCAGCTGTGTCAGAAGAAAGAAGAAAAACTTTTCGCCTGAAGATTACTAATCCATTTTCTCAATGAGAAGAACACTCTGAGTACTAGAGCCATGTGGTGCCTTCTACTGCAAGGTGGAAAAAACCCTAACATTTCAATTTGCCACATTGTACTTCTGCTGTGTGAAAACAGTCCTTTTCTTCAATTTAAAAGCATATTCAAGAGGAAGTGGAAATCAAAGGAGGATGATAAGGAAAAAAAATCATGCAAAACACCAACAGCGGTAAGTAAATAAATAATTGTACAGTTGTTCCTAAAAATAATGTACAACATAATATGGGGTGCAGCCACTTCTGTTCTTTTGGTTAATTTGCAAATCCTCTGAGTCTAAGCAGATTATTTTTAAACCTAGATCAGGCATTTCTTACTAAGACTTTAGTTAAGTTGTTTTCATCTACTTCCAAGATTTATGAACTCTCTGCTTTCCTAAATGCTTTTTAAAGTGTCAGAAAGACCATTCTGACAATTTCCAGTATTTCACTTATTTTATAGATCATATATAGATAATATATAGATCATATAGGAACTACATATAGGAACTATAATATGGAACTCCTGTTGAGCCTAGCAAAACATTGCATAGTTATGTCATCTAGTCAGTATTGAATTATAGAGCACTTTTTGAAAAATGGGGCAAAATGCAATGATGTATTATAATGCCACATTCAAGGACACAATCCACAGAACTTTAGAAAAGGACCTTTTAAAAAAAGGCAATACAAAGTACCCTCTAAGGAGCTTTTCTTTGTCCTCTTTCATATGCTGATTTCAATAATAATACCAAACACTGTGAAGGAGAAAGGAGAACAAAAGCATAAACCAGATTTTTTTCTTTCATGATAATAGTAATGTTTATCTCTACATCTACTGCTTGAGTAATGTATTATTTGGGGAGAATTCTTGGCTGATAAAGGCTTTCAAGCATAACATGTAAGGATGACGCTTATGCAAGCCTTCCACAAGACTGTTATTGAAGTTTCATAAAATTCATAAATCCAATAAACATGAAGTGAGAATATTACAACATTTTGCCTTTGTTGATTTTAACAGGAAATGAATTCTAGATTAAAAAATCTGCAGAAAGCTCATTTGAAAAAAGTCATGAATCTCTCCCCACTCCAAGTCATGTATATTGTGAAGTTTAACGAAGACTAATTTGTTAAAATGTGGTGCATATGCTGACATATGCATCAATTTTCTAATGTGGCATGCATTCCATCACCTAGTATGTATATCTCCCAGGTACATGGATATTCTATTAGGAACACAGGAGCTTGTATGTCCCCAGACAGCAATAAGCAGTCATCAGCTTGCTGAATACTGCAAATGAACCCAAGCTAATGCTGCAAGTATTTGGACTGATAATACTCAAAGAAGTTAAGCAGAGAAATACAAAGGAAGGCTTTCATCTGTTTCCAGAATATTTTATGCTTGGCATTACAAAATGTATATCAATTTATATAAAGATGAACATTTTTATCATTTCAGTTTCTGAAGATGTTCGTAGTGTTTTATTCTGAGATAAAAAAATGTCTGCTAAAATGTCATGATGCTTATGAAATATTCGTTCAACCACCTCATGACTAAGGAAACTCCACCCTAACTTTATTTGTACTTTGTTATTGATTTCTGTGTCTTTTAATCCCCCTTCCTTAATGTTAAAAGCTTTTAGTCAAAGGTATGTAATGTCTCAAAGCTGAGTCTTGGTTGAAATCTTGGATGGTTGAACTTTTTCTGGCTTAAGCACAACAGAAGCCAAAGGAAAGATGGCTACTTGTCATGTCCCCAAGCCTGTGCCACTGCAGGGAGAGTTGGGGAGGAAACAGCCTAATTTGAAAAACTTCATAAGTTTTAAGGACTCCTCAATCTAGAAGAAAGCAAAGTAGTGTAAATAAAGTGCTGTAAAAATGGTTCTTTTGCTGTCCGGAAAAAAACCCATGAGAGGTTTTTTAAATTTATTTGTAGGTGATGGGTCGTCTGCATTAGTTTTCATGAAACTCTGAGCAGGAGGTTTAAAGCTTAGACTACCACATGAAAGAAAATAACCTCTAACTAGTGGGCCAAAGAATGGGATTCCTCTTTACTCTTCTTCTTTCACTTTCCCCATTAATCTAATGAGTGTTTGTCTTTAAAAAGAAAAGGAATAATTCTCACATGAGGAATTTAACAGAGCAAGAACAACTAGAGTGTTGCACTTGCAGGCAATTAGTTTTAGAATTGTTTCCATTAAGCTGAATTCACAGCTTCAGGTAACATTATCTGAAACCTTCCAGTTGAAGGCAGTCCCTGATGCTGTTTCTGTCTTTCCATGTTTCAGTTCTATTCCAGTAGGGTTTGGAAACTCCTACTTCTGAGGGCTGGAAGAAAATCCCTACAGAAGAAAAGATGCTTCACATATGCCTTACACAGCAGCCTTCCTTCCTCTCAGGGCAGCCACTCTCACAGATGACCGAGGTCATAGGAGTGGCAGCAACCCGTAGCAGTTGGAGAAAAAAGACCCTGAGGGGGTGTTGAAAAAGGGAAACTGAGGTCTTTTCCTAACGTCCTTTCTCCTAATTCCTAATTACCGCTGCTGTTTTACCAGTAACAACTGAGAAGTCATCTTGCAAACAGTAAATGGGAGAGAAGTTTTCATTTTTCAGCCCCTTCTTAGGGAACTTACACCTTAGCTGAGCTTACAGCAAATGCTGACTGGCAGAGGGGATTATAAAGACAAGGGTCTTTTCCTATCAACTAATTTTGCATTTTAACTTATTTTTTAGGGAAAGGGCAGCATTTTTTGTATTTAAATAGAGCTACCTTGTCTCCAAGGTGTTTGGACACCTCAGTTTTTAGTGCAGGACAGGTTTTTTAACACTTCAGTAGAGCAGTCAGTTTCTAGGGGAAAGCTCAGTGTCCAGTATTGTTATTTAAATGAATTCACAGTCAAAACTACTGTCTTCAGGAATACTTATTTCTTTTGATCCAGGTCAAAACGAACTCAATTGTCTGCCTCTGTGACGAATTTCAATAAATTTTTCTTATTTCTTTTTGCTAAAACGGGAAGATGAGGGAAAGAAGGTAACATATTTTATCTGAAGTCAGTTTCTAATTCAATTGGAGCTTCATCTTGGCCCCATTGATCTCACTGGGTTTTTTGCCATTGACTTTAATAAAGTTAGAATCAGACTTCTTATTTCTTCCAAATAACCAATTAAAATATTACATATCTCAGGGTGAATGCTTCCTTCTCATCCACACATTCTTTGATATTGTGTTATTGCTTTTTCTTCTGTCTTTCTGTAAGTTTTAATTTAGAGTTTCTTTGTGTGTAGGCAAACAGAGGCTGTTTTAAAAAAAAAAAAACTTTTCAGGATATGCTTTAGTTTTGATGGTTTCTAAGGAGAGAAAAAACAGGAATATTTTTTTTCTAGTGGAGGCCTAATCTACCAAATGTGCTTGCTTGAGGATAAAGTTGGAAATGAGATTATGAATAAGGGTATGAGAGTAAACATATGCTCTTTCTCTCTCATCTTTTAATTTAAAAAAGAAAAAGAGGAAAATAATGTATTTGATTATTAAGAATCCTAGTTCATCAAATTCTCCAGAAAAAATAAACCTATTTTATATTTAACAAAATGTCCATTGTAAAAACAAGATCATTATTACTGATAGTAGGATTATTTTCTGAAGCCTCATTACATTAATATCCATTCATTCTTTTTAAATCTGTCAGATCAGTACTTACATCAGGAACACCTGAAAATAAGGCCTTTTGATCCAATTTGTGTCCATTGATGCTATGCCTGCCAATAAAGGTAGAAGGAATGTGGTATCAGGTACTAAAGATTAGATAAGAGCTTGAAGCAGGAGATGTGGGCAAAGCAACACCTCTAAAACATTCTTGAATGTTGGTATATTCTTATACAAAGAAGGAAGCAATTTCAGTGGTGGAGAGAAGAAGGGAAAGGGAGTGAGGAGGGGGAGGGGGAACCTCGTTGCTCTCTAAAACAACCTGAAAGGAGGTTGTAGTGAGGTGGGAGTTGGGTATTTCTGTCATATTTTGGTCAAAAGAATGTGGAGAAATGACCTTAAGTTGTACCAGGGAAGGTTCAAATTAGATGTTATAAAAATGTTTATCACTGAGAGTGATGGTTGATTGTTGAAACAAGTTGCCCCGGGGGTTGTTGTGGAGTTACCCTCTCTGGCAGCATTCAAGAGGAGTCCAGGTTTGTCAGTCGGGGATGTGGCTGAGGGGTGATTGTGGGGGTGAGAGGCTGATGGCTAGACAAGATCATATTGAAAGTCTCTTACAATATTTATGATTCTGTGTGACTCTGGCTTGGTTTTCCTTCAGATCTGTTCTGCTGACCATGTACTTGTTGGGTGGCAGTGTATATACCAGTAGCATTGCCTGGCTAATTCTTGGACAAAAGTATATTACCATCCATTCAGGCAAATATTTGAAATTCATGGTCTAAGCAAAGGTTTTGCACTATAGTTACTAATTTGGGCCTTACGTGCAAGGCCAAAAATATGCTAGTTATTGTTTTTCTGTGCAAGTACACACAGCATATTGGTGTATGTAAGGAGGTAATTAAAGGCCTTTCAAGAGTATCTGAAATTAGGGAAAATTTAAATTTTTACTTGGATTTAATAACAGCAAGGTGAGAGCAGAGGAGAAAGTAAAATCTCACCCAATCTATTGATGAGCCAAGTCAGTAAAACATTATTTCTAATTGTGTAATTAGTTCTACTTTTTTTTTTTTTTTTTTTTTTTAAACCTAAATTACAGGGTGTGGGGTGTTAGATGCATGAGAGCAATTCCCACTCCTTGTAAGACTTAAACTATTGGCTACTTACAAAGTTTTCTAATGATAAAACTGTCTTGCAAATTCATTATGGCCGTGTTTGATTTATCTAGGTCTCTAAGGAATATTACAGACTAACCAGAAAAGTCTATCTCATGTATATTGAAAGATTAAAACTGCTGAGAACAACCTATTTGATGTCTGAATAACTTTGTCTAACTGTTGATTTTAACACCAGCTTAAAAATATATTGGACGTTATCATGGCATAACTTCTCCCGCTGATGAGGGTTCTTGAGTGCTTTGCTGCACATTTTAAGTTCCTTGCTCTACATGTAGTAAGGAAAAGAGATTTTTTTTCAATTCAGCCTTTTGCTGTGAAGACCTCTCCAGTAAAGCATTTCATCTTGACTAATATTTTTTCCTTTTGTCTGAAAATCAATGTACAGTCTTTTCTATACACTGTATATCCTGGAGAGCTTCCAGGGTTTGAAATCATGCCAATGTCACTGTAAGACTCTAGGGTCAAGAATGCAATATTTGTTTAGTTAGATCAAATGGGAGCCATAGATCAAGATATTATTAATAATCCAATGGCACAGGCTAATTTTAGTAGGCAAGCTATATATATGTCAAGGAAGCAGTTGCTAAACCTTGCTTAAAGCGTTTGATGTCTGTTGATCTTGTTGATTGTAGCCATACCTTTCATCTGAAAGTGATAAATGGATAAATTGAAAACCACACGAAAGCAAATCAATGCCTTTTATTTAAACAAATACATGGAAAACTATTTTTTCTATATTAGCTCCAGACAACAACATTTAAACTGCATTAATTTTCTCCTTTTTTCACCTGATCCAGGTGGTAGGATGCTTTCATTTTCTCTTTCAGATCTTGACTTGAATGAAGCAATGTAGAATAAAATGAATTTCAACAAGAATGAAGGAATACAAAAAAGATAGTGAGTTAAACCGAAAACAGTCCTTGGATTTGTTCAACAGAGTTGAAATTGGAGTAGTTTTTGTGCTACTAAATACTATATTCTAAGGTAGTGTATCTGGCCAGAATTTTTAGATGGAGAAAAAGAAATGCATGTTAGACTCCAATCAGGTGTTCCTTGATGTTGGTCATGACTATATGACTTTCAGATGTTATTAAAGTTATCTTGCATTGCAAGCAAATTTTCCTTTGACAAAAACAGGCAAGATTTGGAAACTACATGTTTATTTTACAGCAAAGTAATCAAGTGACTTTTTTTTTAATTCATCAAGGCAAAAAAAAGTGTTTAAAACTACATAATTTTATTATAATAAACTTTGGAGATAATATGAGTTCATGATGATTCATATCATCCAAACATAAGGTTTTTCTGTATTTTGAGAGAGTCCTTGGATGAGCAAGTTTTTATTTATATATATGCAAAATTAATCTATTCATCTGGAAAACCGCTTTATTTTGATGTGGAGATTTAAGATTTCCTACCTTTATGTCTAAAATTAATGAGTATAAGAGTTGCCAGCAGGCTTTTAAACTGCTTAAAAGTAAATGTGAGTGGTCAAACAGTATTGCAGAACTGTCTCTAAAAAAAAAAGAAATAAAACTGAAAGCACAAAACTTCTATGTGTTTCACTGGCTTAGTGGGAGGATGGTGGCATGTTTGCATACATTTATAGTCAATGAACGTACTGATACTTCAACAGCAAATACTATTGAAAATATGGCAAATTTCCATTGATTAAGTCCAAAAATATGCCTTTAGAAATATCCTTATCATAAGATACATTGCTACTTGGATGATATTTTTTAGTAGAAAAATTAGTAATTGGGTTAAAAAACATGTTTCAACTTTTGAGCCATTCTTGTCAGTAAGAAAAATCAAGGTTAAATAATAAATAATGCTAATGGCAAGATAATGAAATGTGAGTAGTGAATAGCACTAGAGGTCTTTTGGAATGGCTGAGCTATCTTTTACTTATTCAGAAATGCAATTTTTAAACAGTAATATGAAAAATGTGTTTGTTGCAAATTTTTATTTTATATAAAACTGATCCTAATACAGATATATTTTATATCTGATTTAATAACACTATTCTTGTTTATCAATTTACTGTCTATCTGTCGAAGTTTGTACTAGTATATTGTTCACAATTCACATCTACAAGTTCAGAGAAGTTAATGGTATTATTTTTATTTGTAATGTCTTTCTGTCACTTTTCATTATTTATGAATTGATGGTTTGCTTTTTTGTGAAAACTGAGAAGAAAACCTTGAAAATGTAATCTCTCCCCTTAACTGTTACTTTAAAAAGAAATACAGCAAAAACCTTATATATTTAAGTATTCTATAATCTTTTAATTTGTCCTTTGTAGTCAGTCTCTACACTGATCCCTCCAAAAGCATCAACATGTATCTATTCATTGGTCGAACCAGAGTCTACACTGTATTTCTGAAATGCGCCCTGACCAACATAAATTTCTGACCAACATAAATTTCTTAGGCTCCATTTGCTCTTGCTGTTTCCTCATTAGGATGCCCAAGGATTTTCACTGAACTAGTGGGATTAACTATAACCACAAACTGAAAATGACCCCCATCTAAAGTTTTCTTGTCACTGAAAAAGACTGTGACTTCATATTTCAAATTCCAAATGGAATGACAATCTAAAGTGAACTTGTTCAGCTGAAATTGCCGGGATCTTAGGTACTCCAGGCTACTGGAAAGACATCCTATCATTAATCCTGGATTAATGAAGAGAATGGACTTAGGGCATGATCCAGAGCCCATTGTAGTCAATGGGAGACTTTTTCCATTGACTTCATCGGGGTTTGGATCAGGCCTTTACTACCTAAAATGAATAAACTCCCAGCAAAATCTTCTATAAGCAAGTGACATCCTTTCCTGAGACCTTAGAAGATACTGAAGACAATAATACTCATACTTCACCCATGAGTATGACTGTGTATGTGGCTCACTGCTCATGGGGGCCACTCAGTGTATCTTAAAAGCAAAGAAAACCCTTGAAAGTCTAAGCACTGCTGGTCACATTCAGAGTACTTCATCTAGAAAGTAGGGATCTATGTTCATAAAGTAAATTGGTAAAGTATGAGAAACATAGCTGATACATTTCTGAGTATTTCTTAGTTTCCAAGGGAAAGGGGATTATTTAAGTTTAATACTCCCAGAACTCTGGTGTGTGAATTCTTGATGTTCAGAAGTAAAAAGCAATGATGTCAAGAGAGACTTCTGTCACAAAAACTAATGATAGTACTAACACAAAATCATCAATTTGTCTATGAACAATGATGATTTTCAAATGTTTATAAAGACATGCCAATATGGTAAAAAATTGAAGGCAATTAAAGGGTTTATTTAAAAATAACAAATACAAGGGATTTGCAAAGTTTCTGTTTAGTAGTTGTCGCTGTGAGTTTTTAAGAAAAAAATTTAAATCTCCCCTAACTCTTGAACCTTGTACTTTCCAAACAAAAAGTTCTAATCAAGTCCTGTAAATGTCTGAAATCCTGAATTCCTGACAATACAGGCAAAGCAATGGCTTCAGGGCTTTTGGCTTCACAGTCTTGGTTGGTTACATGATATCTGACTTGGACATCTGCAGGACTGTCTTTATGTCTGAGATGCTCAAAATTTCCTCTAAGATAACACTTTTGTAGCAGAAATCCTGTCATGCTACTGCAGTTGTCCAATATTGATCTGATGAATTATGCCCCAAAATTACGTCTATCTCTATAATCATTATGAAAGAAACAAATATGACAACTAAAAAATACATGTATATATCTGAGTACATAATTTGCTTTCTCCTCTATGCTCAGGATACAAACTGAGATCCTTAAAACATTTTGATCAGGACCAACCGAAATCTAGAAATTCGACTGTGAAGTGGTTGATACAGCCGTTGGACTTCCAGAAATCCTTATTGTAGCAGTAGAGAGGACTTAGACACTGCCAATTATAATTTTCACAACTTCGAAGCAAGTGATTTGAAAAGGGAAGGAAGAGCTTGAAAGGTTTTTACCAGATGTTCAGTGACATCCTAAATTCAGACACCCGCGTTCTTCTTTTCCTCTTATGTGAAGGTGCTTTTATTTTCCATTTCTTGCCAACTGCCTGAAGTGATTGCTGCCTTGTATTTGTAGAAAATTCTGTCAAAAATTGACATTTTTTAACAGAGTATTTTGTTCCTCATTTCCTTGGTATATTGACATGCATAGAGAGAAAGAAAATTTTTGCTTTATGTGGTACCTTTAAAAGTTGTTCATAATGTGTAGTTAAGATTTTTTTGGTCAAAAATAATAAGTAGATAATATGGGACAGATTGTTGGTACTTATGGGGTAATTACATTTTTTACAGTAATTCCATAAAGGAAGAGTTTCCTGGTTGACTGAAAGAGAACTTAAATGGAAATGGACTGGCTTGAAAAATCTACTTGGGAGATATAATGATACAGTGAAACTTCTCAAGAATTCTTGCTTTTATATTTAATCCAAATTTATTTTCTCATTAGAAATTAAATTGGTTTACACAAATTTTGGGGAAGCTTTATGATCAAAGCATGCATTGTAATTGATCATTATTTCACCATAAAATTTGTTTTCTTATGAAAAGCTCAACGTCTTACTAGGTGACTCTTGTCATGGTTCATATCTGTCTTGATTGATGTGATCCCATTTGACCCCATTTTTGCAGTTCAAAATGCTGTTTAGGTAAAAAAAATCTATTTGAACACTGGAAAGGTTCACCATTACATTTTCCACAGTTATATTCTATAAGTCAGATTGATATGACTGTAGATTATAATGCAATTAAACTGTAAATCTCTAAATTTAAATTATGGATACAATCTTGAGGTTGACTTTGTGTTACTGGTTTTAGAAATTTGCTCTTATATTGTATTATTTCTTAATAAATGCTGAACTTGATCTTTTGTATAGTCCCTTCATTTTATTATTTTCTTATTGCTAGTTCTTAGACCTCAGCAATAACACTGATTAAAAATGTTAATAAATTGCCCTCTGTAATTAATGTTTTCCTAACTTGCAAGAGAATATTTATAATATGCCTATTGATATTCTTGAAAAAAAATTCTACGATCACACTGCCAAAATATTTTGCAATTGTTTTCCTTTAAGCTCAATAAATTATTTTTGTTGTTTATGTAAATGTATTTTAATTCAGTAAAAATAAGCCAACAAACTGTGAAGGGCACAAAATAAAACCTGTCAACAGCTTTGGCAAGAAAAGTCGTGAGAAAAGTATGAATGGGGATTTGGAGGCTCAGTTCTCTGAGTGATATTATAAAATAAGGACTTTATGGATCATGAGTTATATCTTCAGCTTGAAAAAGAATCTGCCTGTGTTTTACAGAGTGTGTTAATTAAAAGTGACCAAATTACAGGGCTGCCCCTAAACTTTCTTTTCAGTTGTCTACCCAAGATAAATACCCTTTTTTCCTTTAAATCTGGTTTGGTTTTGAGTTTTTTAAAGAATACAGAAACATCAAATGCAATAATTCATTTAAGTATGTCACTGTGGTACAGCAAATTGTATATTGTCCTGGTTCAGACAGTGTTCTGCAGAAAATTCATGTCTTATCACTAGGAACTTTTATTATCTACTGACCACCTAAGAGATGCAATCTTACTTTTAGGAATCTTTGAAGTGATGTTAGCTCTGTAGTTATCTATTAAATTATCACTGTTTCAAATATATCTGGAAAACCTTACTGCTATTTTCTCTTCTCAAAAATGTGTATGCATTTGCTGAGAATCGAGGTGGACAAGGTGGCATAGAAAATGAACTGAAAATTATAGGGAACTGAATATTTACACAGGTTTATCTCATTGATTAAGGTTTATTTACTACAGAAAGTCAAAAGCACATAGGAAAATAATTCCTCTTTTGTACTAAAAGAGAAAAAATGGATTCTGATATGAAAATTAGTGACTTAAGTAGCTATTACTTACAGGGATATTGAATGAAGCACTGTTGTTGGCAAATCGTTTTGATTTTTTTTATACATCATGTAATGATTGAAGAAAGGGTATATAAGTGTGACATCTTTTATAAATACGAGAGAGATCATTTTGATTTTGTATAGAAGCAGTACATGTAAGAAGAAAAAGCTTTTTAAGGCATCTTAACCTGACAATTTATACGCAGAAACAGAAAAATTATTTTGATTCACAGCTGAGAGTCTCAATTTGATTTGTCCTTGGAAATCAGTTTCATTGCTCAAAGCTAATAAATTTCAAAGTACAAGTAGTATGTTGGAAATCCTGTGTCTTGAGAACTTGAAAGAAAGTCTCAATTGAAAGAAAGTCACAAGGGAAAAATACTGCTCCTGAACTGAGATGTGGAAGTGTGCTACACACAGACACAGACATACAGACGCTCAAACACCCTCTTAACACACAGCCAATACATCTGCTATTCACTGTTTTGATGGCTCAATTTCAGTCTTTCTAGAATATCTTGTTTATGAGAGAAATTTTTGAAAGAAAATATTCCATGAATTATAAGAACAGCAAATAGAGATATGACTTTGGCACATGTAAGAATAAGGTTTAGGAATAGCTTCAGTTTCTATAGACTTTAGTCTGAGAAGCACAGCTGTGCCTGAGAAACACAGGCTCTGAGAGGGACTGCAGATGTTGATTGTTCAGCCTTGAAACCTGCATTACTCAGAGCAGAACTACAGTGGATCAACCACCACCTCTGCTTTGATAGCACACTGGGATGTTTCAACAGTTTTCTTGTGTATAAAAACCACTAATCTTTTTGTACTTTCAGTGGGCCTTTCCTGTTTTTTCTCTAGCTATTGAAATTCTTGAAATGTCTTAATTGTTGCTCTCTTCCATATCCTTAATAACTGGTTATTACTAATAAACTTTGAAGCTGAATTTCTGTATTGTTTTCAACTCATGCAAGTTGAATGTGAATTCTACCAAGTGAAGTTGACAATTGTGAATGTCATGCAAGTACGGTGTTGAAGAAGACAATTACTGCAATTTACAATTTAAATCTAAAATTATCTTTTTTCCAGCATTCACTTAATCTCTCACATGAAGACTGGAGGTATAATATTATTGATTTATTTTTAATAGAGAATAACCTGCCCATACATTCTTTAGGGTATATTAGCTTGAAAACAAAGATGGTGAAGGGCAGCTTAGGTTTGATGGACAGACTAGAACATTTTCATTTTGGTCTCCACAGCGTGAAATCTCTAACCCCCAAACTTCTAAGGGCCAGAAAAGAGAAAGGGTTTACATTAATTAATTTATTTATTTTGAATCCACTTGTACATACCATACACTGAAAATACGGAACATAATTTTTTAAAGAGATCTGACAGGTGAGTTATCAAATGTCATTTGCTTTATATCCTTCATAATCTTATCAGGTAAAAAGGAGGCAAAGTTTTCAACACAGCTCATTTGTCTTTTCAGGTACTCATTTCTGTCTGTGTGCTCCTTTTAAATTTCCTTTGTGAAGTTTATGGCACTCTCTTCTAGACTTCTCATTTATTTATTTTCCAGGACTTGCCCAGAGGAAAAATATCAAGATGGATCTGATTTCACATATTAATTGTCAGAGCACTAACATATAGCATAGGTGTTTCTGTTTTTGTAGAAGATAAATTGCATCCTTTTGGCCTGTGGAAATACTGAAAGTATAGTAAACTTTCATGGTACCAGATGGTTTCTAATTACTAATGCCGTTGCCTGGAAGATTGTTTTTAGTCACTGACAAACTCACATTATATTTGCATTTAAATGGCTCTCAGATGTACCCAACAGCTTCTCAACACACTGTCAGTAGGGATACAACTCCAATCCTATGCAGTGCCTTCACTGAAGCAGCTACTGGCCAGATGTCTGTGCATAAGTTGAATGCACTGTGGCTCTGGTGATGTCTGGTTACCTTTTACTTCTTTCATCAGAACAGGGTTTTGCCTCTTCCCTGATAAACAAACCTCTATCTCTAACATGACAACCTCTTAAGTATCTTTTGTTATAATTTTCCCATATAGTTACTGCAGGTGCTGTGCCTAAAAATCTACTTAAAACAAAGAAAAGAATCCATTTGTTTGGTAAAGCTTTCATCACAGTTGTGCCAAAGTAGAGTCATTATTGCATTTCATCTAAAGTTGACTGAAATGTGGTTCAAAAATAAATTCTAATCAGTTCAGATTGACTTCACAGAATAGATTGCACAAAACTGCACTTTAAAGGTGTTTGTGCTGCTGTGTGGTATTGCTGTGAAACCTGTGCAGGCAAAAATTTGTTTGGAGGATATGTGTAATGTAAAAGAAAAAGATATATTAAATATTAGATGACAATTGTGTTCTCCTCAAACTTGTACATTGCTGGTCACTGACATATGGAAAACTTTCTTTGAACATTGTTTCAAGGTTTATGGTCTGAATTTGACTGTTCTAGGGTTAGACATATTTCTTTTTCTGATTTCTATGATTTAATGAATGTGATAGTGAGTTTACATGACTTTATCATATTCATACAAAAGCAATCCTTAAAAATATTCCAAATATAGCAGTTTCATTTGTTTACAAATTTACAGAAAAAGATTTTTAAATATTTAATTTTATCACTAGAATTCATCAATATGAGAAAAATATTAAGTCTTTTTAGTTCCATTATCACAGATAATGGCATGTCCTATCAATTTCTGAAAGCTCTTTTAATTTCTGTTTCAGTCACTGGCTGTGTATCTGTCTGTCTTCTTATAGTTGGATTACATATTGTTGCTGTTGAATATCTATCAGCAAACAGCAATGCTGTTTTATCATCACCTCAAATGCAATGGCAGTATGTACTATGAACAGTTTTCATGAACTGCAGAGGAGGTGAGCATGTTCTGATGTCATAAGAATTGTAAGATGGGTAATTAATTATTTGCATATATTTTAGTGCTATACTATATACTTATTTTTTTAGTTTAGTCTTTAAGCCCACAGAATGGGGTGCTTTTCTGGGACACACTCTCAGTTTTGCTGAAGTCAATGTTAAAAGCCTCACAAAGCTCAGATTTCATCCCAGGTACCTTCATTCACTGCTGATGGAAATGTAAAAGTTAGTTACAGCTCTTCTATATTGCTCTGCTTGTTTTGAGGGTAGGGGTTTGAAATTAGCCAAATATGAATGCAGACAGCTGGGATGGGACTGTTTTTATGAGTGTATGAGAATGAATCATATTCTGGATCATGAAAACCAGCTACCAGAATTTCCACCACCCTCTCCTTTAAAAGAAATGCATACTTTGCAGAGGCACATTGTTGTACTGGTGGCAATAGTCCTACAGCTGCCAGACCACGTGACAAAGGATGGAGGCCTTATAGCAGATGACAGTGATGGGAATTTTTTCTCTAACTTCAATGTGATTCTGGAGTGAAATACTGGTCCTATGTACAGTTTACCTATATCTGGTTTTGCTTGGTTCCCCTTGCAGCCTGCAAGAAGGTATAGGCTTCTCTAGAGAGTGATTCATTCCATCCAAAGGCAAGGGTAAAGATGTGAAGGGTGATTCACCCAAACTATTTCCTTCCATACACTTGGAGAAGAATGACAAGCCTGACTAATATAGACAAGTCAAATAACCAGATCTCTAATAAATTGCTTAAACAGGATCTTCAAAATATCATGTTAAAAAATCCTGACACATCTAAATATAACAGACAAAAATAAGTTTAAATTTAGTTTTAAGGCCAACCTTCAAACTTTCCTCAAATTTTCCAGATGGACAGGAGGGAATGATGAAAATAATTTTCCTTGTTAAGTCTTGGCTCCTATGTAAGGTGCTTCCTACGGTGCAGACTGTTTTCTCTTCCAGTAACATTTTTAAAACCATCTGTATAAACAGGAGCTGTCAAGGGCAAAACTCCACTGGTGTCTACCAGACAAGCTGGGCAGGCATATGCTCTATAATGCTGGGGGGATATAAATGCAAACATTATCCCTCCTGCTGTCTGTGAAGCCAACAGGCCTCAGAATATACATAAAATCATGATTTACTTAACATGTCAGTGTGGCTTCGTTGTAATAAAAAAAATTTTCTTGTCAGTACTGTGATGGTTGCTTTTAGGGACATACACTTATATAGCAATACTGTAGTAGAAAATATTTGTAATTGATCCTGACTAAAGGCTACACCTATTTTCCAGTGCTGTTGCGAAGACCCTGCCCTGGGAAAGGAGGGGACATTCTTGTAGGTAAGTATGTTATTATCGGTAAATAGAGAAAAGAAAAACTACTACAGACACCAGATCTAGGGACTGCATCAGGAAAATATCTCTGTCCAGCAGCTTAAATTCAATATACACCATTCCAAGGCAGACAGCCTTGGCAGGGTTTGGTGCAGAGCTCAGGGGCATTCAGATAAGTGGAGCAGCTCTTCTCTTTGGAACTCACAGCAAAGAAGACCATGCAACTGGGGTAGTTCTGCTGAAAGACAACCAAAATTAAACAATCCTTTCCACACATTAAGCTTGTGTCCTGCTGAGGGACAATTTCATTTGCATTCTGTCCAACATCAAGTGAAGAAAGTGTGTAGAAGGTGATGCACCTAAACTATTTCCTTCCATCCACATGGAGGGGGATGAAAAACATGACTAATATAGACAAGTCAAATAATTAGATGGCAATAATTCTTCTAAATGGGATGTTCTATCAGTTTTTAAAGGGACATTCGCCTCTGTAATTTTTGACCATATAAAATCTGTTTCCTCTAGACTATTATTACTGGTCACATCAGACCAATTCAATTAGAAGTTAAATGAATTCCTCAGTCATAAGACAATATGCCAGTTAGGCATGAATGTTTCAGATTTCAAGAACTGTAAAGCATATCTGGAAAAAATCCCCAAAATGCTAAAAAGTCTTTGCCGAAACAAAGTCTTGAATGACTTAAATCTGAGTTGCATGGACAAGAACAGAAATTTCCCATTTTATAGAAGTTTTATTGTTTAGCTGTTGTTTTTGTTGTTTCCTGCTTATTTAATTTGTTTACTTTCCCAGATGAGTGGTCCATTCCACACTCTTAGGGACATTAGCTTATAAATTTTAAGAGTTTTGACATTTAACTGGTCCAAAACAGCAACACACTGAATTCTAGCACAGTGTTTTTAGCTTAATAATAATTACCTTAAACTTAGAAATAAAAAAAGTAATTTGTATTTAAAACTCAAAAGAAATAAAAATAATGGAAGATAATGGTTGTTTTCTCAGCTTTAAGCACAACCTTTAAGCACAAACATCTGCTTTTGATACCTTTATATAAATTTCTTTCTCATACAGAAAAATATTACTGAATATATTTTTAGACTTTTATGAAATGGACCAATACATGTCAAATATTTTTGAGGTGTCATATGTTTTTGAAATAACATGACTCTGGCTGCAAAAATTTATGGGTCCCTAAGGTAGCTGGTGGTAATTTTTTTGCCTTTGATGCACAGCAGAATATGTGAGGATCTGCAAATCCTGAGAAGTTAACTCAGTAGAGGAGCTGTTTGACTTGAAGCTTAAAAACAGTAAAAAGACAATCCTTGGCTCTACTTGGAGTTGATACTAAATTAAATGCAGTATGCTCAATACTCCTGAATATGAGTAAAAGAGCAGGGTCAAAATCACTGTGTAGAAAATAGCTACAGAAAGTATTTGTTATTTTAAATCAAATTACGCAGTGTTACAATTGGAATCTTAATCTCTATTTTATTATGTCAGCCAACATGAACTTGTTTTTGTCATTATCTTTTTATTTTTAACTTATTAGTCAATTCTTTCTAAATTTGGGTAATTTAACCAGTGGAGCAGTATCACATTTTTTCTATAATGAAGAAAGAACTATGTCTCTATATGAAGGATAAAAGGGTATGACTAGTGTGTAAATTAGCCAACAAGCAAAGCACAAATCCATTTATTAATGCAAGTACCATTGACTTCTGGACTAGTTTTGAATCAGAAATAATTACTAATTGAAATAATTGCCTTATATAATTAAAATAATAAATCCTTTTGTTTTATAGAATTGTTCAGTGAATCCAAAGCCTCTTTCAAAGCTGAAGGATGAAGGATTTGCTTTAAGGAATAACTTCCCAGCAGAATTTAATATCTATATGTATGTGTGCATATTCAAGCTACAGAATTTCTCTGTTGCCTCTGTTGTAACTATTGCTTTAGTGAGATATATGTTTGGGTACAGCACTGTGGCCAAGAGAGAAGACCAAGAAAACCTTGTGCATATCTGATGACTGTGAATTTATGGAAAACTCTCTCAGTGTGATTTTTAAAAGCTTATTGAACAAATGAACAGTCTGAACCTGCACTCAGTAAATTGCATTTGTGTAATAATGAAATTTAAAATTGTCCACAGTTATCAGGTAAAGAAATGGGTTTAAATTTGAAAAACTATGAAGAAAACTTTTGTCATATACAGCAACAGTTCCTGGAAGGAATCTATTTACCTGAATTTAAACACAGAATCAGAGTAACATTAATAGAATTCTGAGAAGGTTGGTTTCCTTTAAAGTTAGTTATTCATTTTCCTTTTGATACAGTGTGATTATCTACAGTAATAAAATCCTGAAAAGAGCTAAAAAAGTATGGTTGCTGTCATTACTGATGACAGGATTCAAGATGGGACATTTGAGCACCAATATGTCTCCCTGTTGTTATTTATTTAAAGCTATTGTCTCTATGACGACCTGTCCATGGATATAGAGCTGTAACATGCAATACTGAGCTACATTGCTGAAAACCATTTTATTACTTGTCTTGTTATGCCTCCTACTGGGGACATAAAGTTAGTCCTTGCCATTTGAAAATAAACAATTTTATTAGTTTGGTGGAACTGCCAAGAATATTACAGGGCTCCCTGGGGTTCTGTCAAAGAAGTGTTAATTTGATCAATACTGTGGAAGTTGAAAGCTCTATAAAAATAAAGCAAAGTAGGACAAAGCACACTTGCCACATGAAAAGGAAAAACTGAAGTTTCAGGAAACAGTTCTCTTGAGATAAACATCTTCATATGTGGAAATTTACAGTTCAGATTCAGCAGTCAAAATGCAGGGGATGTGTAAGTTAGATGAAACTAAATAAATTTGTATGCGCTCGACTTTCACAAACCTCCAAACACCCTAGGCCCAGAGAGTAAATTTAATGCCACATGTCAATCTACTACTACCACCATTTTCCTAATTTATCAATTTACACCCATACTTTCAAATAAGTTTAAATAAACAACAAAAGAAAATATTAAGAAAGGAATCAAAGAAACCAGATCAGACTACACAGATTCTGGGTTCTGTGAGATGATCTTGCCACTTGTTTCTGACAATTTTGATAGTAATTTTATGCTAAATTTACTCAAATAGATAGCTTACACCTATTATTGACCAATGTTCAGCATAGGTGCAGAGAAGTAATTGGGTCAGAAGTATAGCTCTATTTAACTGGAATATATTTCATCATGCATGAGTAATACAGGGACACCGAATTAAAATCTGTGATAATTTATAAATTGTATGTTTTCAATGATATCTGAAAATGCTTTAAAAAAATGGCATTAATTAAGTTATATTTTTATGTTCTATTATTTCAGATTAGTGAAGAATCTAATTGGTCTTCTAGATGGATCAATAAAACTAGAAAAAGTTCCTCACCAAAGGGCCAAATACTAATAGGAAATATTTAAAGAATTTCAGAGACTTGTTCTCTGTCAAGAAACACTTTTGTCTGTTTTCTTGAACCATTCAGTATGAAAAAGAGCATTTTGTAGATAGTAAAACCAATGAGATACCATCTAGCAGAAGGGAAACATGGCTATTCTTAATGATAATAGTAAAAATAAAATTCCTAAATAATAATCTTGATCACCCAAAGAGTTGAAAATGCATATTGTATAGAGGGTATATAATATTCAGTTTCAAATGAGGAAGCTGTAATGAGGATTCACTCCTTGGTGATTCAATATTGAGCTTGTCAAAGGCAGCTGTTGTTTTCATTGGCTGGGCTGTTATTCATTTGCCATGTCCCAGTACACAAACATTTATAGAGTCAAGACCTGTGTTATAACTCACCTCATTGTGGCATCATATGGAGAGCAAAAAATGAAGAAGTGCTATTTGGACTTTTCTGGACACCTTTGTAAAAAATTATTGTCACAAGATCTCTTCTAAGGAGATAGATACAGACATAGAGATGATAGATAGATAGATAGATAGATAGATAGATAGATAGATAGATAGATAGATAGATAGATAGATAGATAGATA